>APFE030424391.1:148655-199484 GCA_000404065.3 Pinus taeda
ATAATACATGTATGAATAAAATAATTCATAACTCAACTTCTGCTTAACCAAATTGGGTGATCTTTAGTTCGTTTTTGTTCCTCTAAAAAAGAGGAATCTAATGCAATCATCTCGTTCATTTGATCTGTCCAAGCTGGAATTTTACTGCAATTACAAAAATTAACATTATAAGTATATAAATAAGGGGTGAAACTATTTCCCTTCAAGACTGATTATGAAAAAGACAAAATAGAACTAAGGTTGTAAGTGGAGTCAATATGAAGGGGGCATATTGTGCCACAAATCCTAAGCTCAACCACAAATCTGAAAAGTGGAGAAAAGAGGCAATACAAATGGCAAGGGAGTGTGTCTTCATGAGGATTAGACATGCTTGTTTAAGAGATGCTAAGAACACCAAAATTCCAATAGATTAGAAAGGTAGTGGAGGGACATTTGATGTAAGGAATGAGGAAAGAAAATTAAATCTAGTAATCATGACAAGGGGTGCCATGGATTTGAGCGAGCCTATATTAATGGATCCGCGTTGCATTAAGGCACTTGGGAATTATGCGTATGGAAAAAATATTCGTGCGAAAGGCAAAATTGGTTGGCGCACAATTGTGATATCGTACTCAAGGATAATGTTGGACATACAAGAAAATATGCATGGATTTCTCAACCCTGTACTTGCAATATACATCCAAGCATGTAATTTCACTCTTCAAATTTCCTTTTATGGGTAGAATGTTGTATTAGATATCAGTTCAATTGTGCCTGAAGTGAATTATCCGGTAAATTCCACTTTGTTTATTTGGGAAGGTCATGAAATTGAGCATCCAATAGGTGGGAATATGGAAGATCACGAAGATGACGATATGTTCAAGAGACTCACTATTTTTTGTGCCCTTGACGAGAAAGCCTATAAAGTTAGGTTGTTAATTGGTAATGTCAACATGGTGGCTAATGAGTTGGAATGGAAGTTTGATATCCTGTTTGCATAGTTGGTCATTCTAGAAAACAAATTTAGGGATCTTGATGGAAATCTGGAAGAGTGTGAAGGGGTGTAGCAAATGAATGGTCTGAGAAACGTAGACCCGAATGATGAAGGTACCGAAGGTGGAAAAGAGGAGAACCATGGAAGCAAGACTGGTATGGAGGAGAAGCATCATGGAGATCAAGCATCTAATGACGACCAAGATCAAGGATTCTAGATGCAGGTGACTCGGTGAGGGGTTTTCTAGTTTAAATAATGAATTTTGAAATCTTTTTGCATACTTATATTGCAGGTCTTTTATAGAACTTACAGTTGGAATATAGTGGTAAAGGATGATTCCAGGAGCATTATAAGCATACTTCTACAAGTTCAGTGTTGTAACTTTTAGACAGACAAGTCCTTCAGTTTTGTATTCTTTATCTAATATATGGATCAATCTTTTATATAAATGAAAAAATAACCATTACTATTAAAAAAAGATGTATATAGACTGGTGCATTTCCAATGTCAAGATATGCACATAGAATTTTCAAACCCACTCCATTTTATACATACCAAAACCATTAAATAGCTTGTATTCAAGGATCGAGGGAGATATTATGCAAAACATATTTAACAAAACAACCAACATTGGTCTTATCTCATTGGTATTGTTACAAATACCATATGTACTTGATCAAATATCTATCAAATATGTATAATGAGCATTATTTTAAGATCACACACTCACAATCTGCTAAGTGTCATTTGAATTCTTATAATGTAGCTTGAAAATAACCATTGTCATAGTGTGTATATCCATAGGTAAAGTAGAGTATTCATCCTAGCCAATGTACTATTTTATCATTCCTCTATGCATTGTTATTATTGTTGCTCATTCGATGATGCTATCATTATTTGCTACTCCATGTCAATTACTCAAACTACTATAATGCATAATCATTAAAACAATACTATTATAACCTCGATATCTTCTTCCCTTTTTGTTATTTTGTAACTCTCTCCACAAGTGAGAATCCTCATTATTCCCACCTTCATACCCCATAATTATATGATAAATATAAGCTATTGCAAACTCATGCAAGCATTTTATATAGAAGTATAGTAAATCCACCTATCAACTCTTAATGCATATAGTCTATTATTAACTTTCATATTATAGAGGGAAGAGTATTTCTTTGATGTTGTCAAACTAGCATCCTCTAATCTTTGCATCTTCTTTCTATTTTTTGTTCAAAAACCCTTTTCCTCTTTCAAAAAACATGGATGCTTATGAAATGAGGTAACAACCAAATTATGTGAACATAGAGCTTTGAGATGCTTAAAAAAGGTGGATGATTATGGAATGAGATAGTTGTAGGATCATGTAAACAAAACAAAAAAATCAATGAGGACTCTAATTTTGTGCACAGTGTTATTATGGTTTGAATTCTAGGAAAATATGGTCTTTGAATTGATGAGATGAGTCCAATACTACTCATACTTATCTACCTATTTTGTGTATGGTCACTACTTATTATATTTCAAATATTTGAATGATTACACTAATATTTATTTAGCTATCTTATTTCTTGTCACTCTTTATTAGTATATACATAAT
Organism: Pinus taeda; assembly: GCA_000404065.3. Lineage (NCBI taxonomy): Eukaryota > Viridiplantae > Streptophyta > Pinopsida > Pinales > Pinaceae > Pinus > Pinus taeda. The sequence continues at coordinate 151,229 of APFE030424391.1, forward strand.
GACAACATTATTAGATGATTGATTCAAGCATTAACATTTTCTCTTTAAATAAATGTGTTTTTGTTTAATTTCAAAGGAATGTGATGAATACATCACATTGATAGCTTTAATTGTCATTCTCATCATCATGTGACCTCGAACTTATCATGATAAGACAATTCAAACCCAACATTTGACAAAATAGTCCATATCATAGTATTCAATATGTTTTTCATGTATAAAACATGCACTAAATCTCTATAAAACCATACTATAGAAATAAAATCATAATTATTTCCACAACTCATTAATATGTATGCACCTCTCGAAAATGTAGTGGTTAAGTGTGGACCATATAATTTGTTATAAGTAATTATAAGGTTTCATCTAGTCTTCATTGGTTATCCTTATCCATTGCTTCATCATTAATGTGTTGTGATTATACACATTGAATTTGGCTCTAAATAAAGGTCCAACATTTCACCAATAAATACAAATTTTGAGTTCACTCATTTAATCCACAATACCTTACAAGATTATGATGATGTAATTCCACTAGAGAGTTTGTACCTTAGCCACATTATTTCTACCATCAAGCTTCAAGTTGGAACACATAAGGAGGAAAATCTCCTTCCCTAAAGGCAGATTTGGAGCCCATTTTACTACAAAATCCATTAGTGACATGTTCTTTGTAAGTCCTCGTTTCGTTGGAATAATAACATTATATTTATTCTTTACTTTGTTTTATGCTTTGTATTTTAGATGTGTGTCATTTCTTTATATATATATAATTTTATGACATGGGGCCAAATAGGGAGTAATTTTGCTAATATGTAGTATTTTTACACGAAGGCTACAAAACTCCCAAGTATGTTCTTTGGGTACACCATATCAAATACCCATACATAGATTGGTGATTCCATTGAAGAGTTTATTCTTATCTCCTTTCTTCGTTATGTGTGTGCTTCATTAGGTCTTTAGTAGTTTAGATTTCCTTGTTTTTTCTATTGTTTTATCTTATCATAGCTTTAGCTATTAGGTGACCTAAGTAGGAAACCCTTATTTTTGCCTTATCCATGATCATTTCATCTTTTCCTCTTTCAAAGCATTCCATAACTATCCTTCAAAAAGTTCTATGTGTAGTTAACCATATATTTCCTATGCATGCACACATTCTAGACTTGTTTCTCTGCAATGTTCCATTTTTTCATTATTTTCATGTTTCACCTCCATTTTAGGATTTTACAGTGTATGTACTTACCTAGGTGTATTACCATATTGATGTTGTTTTGTTTAGCCCTTAGAAAATTGTAGGTGAAGTCAGTGGTTTGGTACCTTGAGTATTTATTATCTTTAAAGCTTTTATTTGGGTGAATTGACCTCTTTTAGTTTTATAATACATCTTAGAATAGGTTGTGGGCTGATTTTTCCTTTTCGGTTTTCTTAAAATTCTTTAAAAATTAGTTGAATTTGCAATTTGCTTTATTACCTTTTGAATTTTCTCTTTTCTTTGCAAATTCTAGAAATATTTCATCTCTTTCTCCCCACATTTTTTTAATGTTAGATTAGTGATTTATTCATTGGTTTCTAAATGTTCTGTGTTTTAGGAAGAGAGGTTTGGTAAATAAAAGAATTGCCTAGGTTCTTAGTGTTCATTGTAGTTGTTTTATTTTACTAGTTTAGCATTTCCATATTAAATTGCACTAGCCCCTACTTAGTTTTCATTAGGAAACTTGATTTATTAATTGTTTCCAAGCTTGCTTTCATTAGAGAGAAAAAATACCCTTTGTACAAAGGAAAACAGTTCTATATATTTAATATTTATCATACTTAATTTTTCATTCATGCAAGTCTACTTCCAACATTTATTTTATTTCATTTTGAAGAAATCTTATTTGTTTTGCACATCTCACATGCACACAAGTTACACTTTATTTCACATACTTGGTCCATACTACTAAGTTCATCCTTAAAAACAACTTAACTTCAACCAACTAAAGTTCCCCACTTTCCAGCCAAAATAATTATTTGAATCACTAAAGGAACTCATTATGAGCATAAACAGAAAGAAAACAAAAAGACTTTGAAATAGCCTATTACTACATTCATTCAAAAGGAAATTATCACTCAAGCTTTATAAAAAGAACATTATATCAACATTGAAATACAACATATTTTCCTCCAAGCTATTTCATAAATTATGGATTTGATATCCTCAATCCAGAAAGATTAATCATGTATACTTCTAAAAAAATCATTGGGAATAGAATCTTTCCTTCTTCCTCCCTTGCACTAATACTGCCTAAATGGAGAAAAACATCTTGTTTAGAAAGCTCATCAATTTTGGAAACGAAAAGAAATAAAGTTTAGCTCTCTAATTCTTTCGAAAATAGAAGAGAGGGATTTGGAGGTTGTTTATATCATTTATCCTTCCTTGGATTTCATACCCCTCAATGGGAATATATGATTTGATGGATGAATTTTATGGGTAGTATCTCCTTGTATTGAAAGTCATCTCATTGCTAGACAACCAAAGGGCCCAAGATAATATAAATGGCAAGGCCTTGTGGTCTTTAACTATTTTTATATTTTACCAATTGTTCAAACAAATAGCTACAGTACTTCCTTTCTATTTACCTCTTTCTCTAGTTAATGGAAAAGCTTATTTCCATACCTATTTAGTGAAATGGAAATGTACCAATAAATGTGATAGTACTGCATTTGTGAAATTTTTTCTACCCATAAGGTGTTATTAACCCAATTAATATTTTTATTACTTATGTAGACTAAACTAATTTTTCAGCCAAAAGTAATGAATATAAATATAAATAGCGCCATTCACCAAATAAAAAATTTAGTGGAATACACGAGAAACCAAACACACAAATGACACAAACATTTTTGGACAAATGTCCCTGGAAGAACTCCAATGTGGGAAAACTAGTCTTCAGTCTAAGGGTTTTATTATTATCTTCAGAAAATACTCTATTGAGAAATTACATAAACTGCTCCAACAAAACTTTGACAAAATTATCTTCACCACTTTTGATCAAATCGAACTAGGAAAACATCATGGCCTCCCTCTTGCAAATAGCACTTCCTCTATAGTAACTCGCACAACCTTCCCAAAAATTCAAATTGTTTCCTGGCTACCTCGCACAACCTCTCAGTAAGCTCTCACTACCTCTAGAAAACTCGCACGGCCTCTAGAAACTCGTTCTAGCAACTCGCACTACCTCCAATAAATTACACTAGCTAATCTGGCAATTTGTGTTGCCTCTGGAAAATAAGTCGACTTTCTTTGTAGACAATATACTGGCCAACAAAACTCCCTCGGAAACTCAAAAACTGGAAGTCTTCTTAGATAAAGAATAAACCCTGCAAAACTTTCATCAATTACTATTGTTGAAATCCTCCTAGTGTCTTACTGAAAACTCACCCAACTCATCTCACTCAATGTGTCTCCAATGCTATCCATAGACTTCTATTTATAATCTCTCATTCACAAATGAATGGCCAATATTAGAAGTTAACTTGATCCAATCAAAGGTTAAGATCATCTTAGAAACTTTCTACAAGCTTCTAGAAGCAAATTGATCTTATCTCAATTAATGTCAATTAATTAACCACTTTCCCTAAGTTTTAACTTATGAAATATTTAAGATTCACTAATTGACTTAATTAAGACATTTTCCCTATGTGAAAGTTAGAAAAAATTACATGGGCTTAGAGATAATTAATTCCTTTGTGTTCTTACCCTTAGTGATACCTCTCAAGGCTATAAAACCTATATGAGCTTAATTTTTAACACTCCCTCTTAGCGAGGAAGGTTTTCTCCACAACACCCAACTTATCCCTGAAGAAAACAAACTTTCATTTATTCAAGGCCTTTGTTAAAATGTCTGCCACCTGTTGATCTATAGGCACATATTATAGTTGAACTGATCCACGATGTACATAATCGATGAATAAATGGTATCGTATTTCAATATGTTTCAACTAATCATGGAATACTAGATTCTCAAATAGCTTGATGCAACTTTGATTATCACAGTGAATGATGATCGACTCTATCCTCTCACCAAACAGTGCCACTAGCATCTTCTGAAGCCATATGGCCTCAAATGTTGCCATGCTCGCTACGATGTACTTTTCATTAAAGAAATTTTGAGGTCAAAATGGGTCTCAAAACAAAAATGTATAACAAAAATCAACTTTATAAGAACCAATAATATTCAGTATGATGATGTCAACCATGGGGGATGATTTGCTATTTTTCGAATAAAAAGGTTAAAAAAAAAAACTACTTTTTCAACTCGTATTTTCAACTTATCTCCCTAAGATTTTACTCAAATTTCATGCGGGAGCACTCGTTGGATGTAGAATTTAGTTTCGCATCCAAGGATTACCAATGTGCATACTTTCGATGGACCCTACTACACGAAAAATGTGAAATACATCAAAAAATGTGATTGCAATCATGTTCTTCATATATTTCACAATTTTTATGTAGCAGGGTCCATGGAAAGTATGCAACATGAGTACTCCTTCAATGTGAAATTAAATTATGACTCTAAAGAGTGCTCCCGCTCGAAATTTGAATAAAATTGTATAGAGATAAGTTAAAAATATGAGTTGAAAAAACAGTTTTTTTATTTTTTCCCTCCAAAAATTGATGAAGCAATTTAATCTTATTTTATTATTTCCACTTTATTTTATAATATTCCTATGGAGACCCATATTTAGACCTCAAAATTTCTCTAATGCTTCTGTAGATCTTAATGCTACAGACTTATGCTTCTTGTTGTACCGAAAGACAACCCCTGACCCAATGTTGAAGCAACACCCTTAAATGATTTTCTGATCCACTGCATTACCTTCCGAATCTGCATTAGTGTAGCCCATCATACTAACACCATCACCTCGAGTATATTTCAACCATATTCAATTGTGCCTCGTAGATATCATAGCACATGCTTTGTTGTTGTCTAATGCACTCTCTTTGGTTCCACCATGAACTGGCTAAGAGTGTTGAGTGCAAAACAATTCTCTGGCCTTGTGTTGACCAAATACATGAGAAAGACAATAAGTTGTCTATATAAGATGGGGTCCACTACCTCCTTTTATGCATCAATCTTCCTCCAATTGGTGATCATAGGTGTATACATGGGTCTACAATCCAACATCCTGAATTTCTTCAAGGTCTCCACATATTTTGCTTGACCAACGAATATTTCCCCATCTTTCTGCCACATCTCAAGTCCTAGAAAATAGTGTATCAACCCCCAATCCTTCATCTCGAACTCTGTTGTTAAGTCCCTCTTGTAGTCTTCTATGATCCCTGGTGACCAAATCAAGAATAGACCATTCACATAACAAAAAAAAAATCACCTCCAACCTTAAGATAGTAGAGGTTTGAATCTACCTCACTCTTCATAAATCCCATCTCATGCAAGTAGTTGTCAATACGACCATACCACACTCTAGGAGCTTGCTTGAGTCCATATAGCACTCTCTTCGACCTACATACATGGGTTTCCCTCCCATACATCTCAAAACCCTTCGGTTGCTTCATGTACACTTCCCCTTCTATGACTCTGTTCAGGAATTCCATCTTGACATGCATCTAATGAATATATCATCCCATCTATACTACAAGTGAGATCACGACCCTAATGGAAGTATACCTAGCCACAAGAGCAAATGTCTCCTCATAATGTATTCCCTCTTTCTCAGAGGAACCCTTGGCCATGAACCTAGCTTTGAATTTGTCTATGTTGTCATCTATAGCATGCTTGATCTTATAGATCTATCGAGAACAAATGTCCTATCCAATGGTATATGTACCACCTCCCAAACATTGTACTGCATGACAAAGTTGTACTCCTCCACCATAGAATCCTACCACACCTGGCGTTGTGCAACTTCTTCATAGCTTGAAGGCTTACTATCAATGAGCTGACTCTTCAATGCCTTGTAACCTGAATATCTCTCTGGTGGTATCTTGTCCCTGGTGCTCGATCTAGGAGCTCCCACAAACTCATGTGCATCCCTTAATGTATGAAGCACCTTGCTATTCCTTCTCCCACTTGTGTAGTGGGTGAAGCTTCAAGTTCCTCATCATTCTAATGCTCCATATGTTGTGAACTCTCCTCAATACTTCTAGGCCTTGTGCTCGTACTAACTACTGTACTAGTACTTGTGCCATGAGGCTAAGATTGTTGTTCAATCCTTGGAGCTTATGCTTGTTGACTCTAATCAACTACTAGCAACTTGTGAGATCCCCTGGAGGCTTTCTCCTCTAGAAAATTAATGTCTCTAACCATGATGATCTTCTGAGTCCCTGGAATATAGATCATGTATGCCTTAGATGTTTATTTGTAACCAACGGAATACCCCTTCTCTGTAGTTGAATCCAACTTGGTGCGTTTCTCAGCTCGAATGTGACAATAAGCGATACTGCTAAAAATCCTACAATGACTGACTTCTATCTTCTTCCCTATAAATGCCTCATCGGTGTCATATTTCCTAACACCTTATGTCGGACCCTATTATGAATGTAAATCGTTGTTCTACATGCTTCTACCCAAAGACATCTAGAGATGTCTTGATCATATAGCATGGCCCTTGTTGCTCCAACTATGGTTTTTTTTATTTCTGGTAGCATCGGATGTGCTCTAAGTCTCATATATTGTAGGGAGGCTTGGGCACATGTATTCCAAAGAACCCAGAAAGTGTTTTGGGAAATTCCACCCGAAGATAGTTTTATTAAAATAATTAATTATTTTTAATGGGTCCCTACGTCTAAACTTACGAAATTAAAATAATTAGTAGGTATTAATCTAACTGTGGGTGTACCTTCTAAAAGAAGACAAGGATCAAGAAGAAACAATCTTAGCCATTGATTATCTTATAATCTGGGCCATTGAATTTCAATGAGAAGATTATTTAAAGAGGCTTGAGGGTCATTTGGAAAACACACCGAGAGTTGATCAGTTAGATCGAATTGCTAAGCCAGAGAGCAAAGCAGTGATTTCGTGGTGATCAAGCAAAGAGGGGCAACGATAGTTTTCGCTAGAGAATTTTCTCCGGAGCCAATAATACGCAGCAGAGAGGCAGAGAAAGACACAAAGGAGGCAGCGCAGTGCCCAATGAGGGTGACGCAGAGCCAGGAAGGGCTCACGCAGAGCAGCACAATGCCTTCCACGCAGAAGTCCAAGATTTTGTTGGGGATTTGATGTTCTGAGCTAGGAGGGATGAAGTCGAAGCTCCTGAGAGAAAATCGATCCAGCAGAGAGGTGATGTAGTGCCTCAAAGGCAGTGACGCAGTGACTACATAGGGGCAACAAAAAGGTAGCCCAGGACTTGTTGGTTCAGCTATTGGATCAGTTGAGACTTGCAATGTAAAGTGAGGTAATATCCCTAATTTCTTCTGCCAAGTGATATTCTCTGTACTGGATTGCCAGCAAGGCATCCAGAGTTTGTATTCATAAGTTACTACTGCATGATAATAGAACCCTCAGATATGGCGCACCGGATTTCCCGCATTGGGTTTTTCCGAGGACATTTGTCCAAAAATAATGGTGTTATTGTGTAGTATTTTCCTTCTTGCTCAATTTCATGTTTCTGCATTATATTTAATTAAGTGAAGATTGCAGTGTATGTATTTCGATATTTGTCGTAGGAAACTGCAATTAATTTGTTTAAAGGAATTTAACAAAAAGGAGAAATATCATCAATTATTGCACTAGGGATTCTAGGTTTAGGGATTTTCACATGGTATCGAAGTTGCAGATGAAGCAAGAAGAACAAAGATGGAAGACCCGACGTTGAAGGGAGAAGGGAATTTGAAATTCCTGCAGAGGCAGAAATTCGAATCCCCGGAGGATTTTCACAGTTCAGGCCAAGACAACTAGATTTTCGAGGAAGGTCTTTCTCTGAGTGAGTCAACAGAGAGGTAAGACTTCCAGATCAAAATTTGTCAGCGACAGAGGGAGAAACACAGCGGAAGCTTCAGTGAAGAGGTTTTTCTGGTGGGACGTAGTTTTCTGCAGGCAATTGTTGGGCAGAAATATGTTAGAAGGAAGAGAGAGACACAGTTGAAGGAACTTTTCCTCAATATACTTCCCGCCAAGAAGTTTGCTTTCTTATTCGTTGAGCAGTAGCAGTAAGAAACAAAGAGGAGCAGTTCGCCATTTTCGTGGCAGAGATGGCAACCAATGGGTTGAGAGATCAGGACAGGTTGGATGGGGCATCCAACTATGTGATTTGGAAGGCAAGGATGTAATGCCTACTAGATTAGCATTTTCTCAAGGCCTACGTCGACAACGTGGTGGTTGAACCTGTAGATCCAGATTTGTTGAAGCAGTACAGGGGAGAAATGGCGAAGGCCAAGAGGATGATCCTTGATGGAGTAAAGGATCACGTGGTATGTCACATCACTAGCAGATGGACTGCTAAGGAGATAAGGGATGCCTTGGCAACGTTGTGTCAAGGATCTTCCGAGCAACAGAAGATGTACTTAGAGCATAAATTGAAATCTGCACAGATGCAGAATGGGGAACGCATTGATTCATTCCTCACAAAGCTTCAGGAGACCCGGGCAAGTTAACATCTATGGTGTCTGCACCTCAAGGTTTTCAAATGGTGAGACTGGCCCTAAATTTAGTCTCACAAGAGTGGCAAATCTTTGTCTAGAGCATCCTGGGCAAAGCAACTTTGCCAGATTGGGATAGTATGTGGGTAGCTCTCAATTAGGAAGAGTTGAGGAAAGATCTAGTCAAGTGTAAGCTTGACGGAAGCAGCAGCAGTGGGTGGAAGCCCAAGGAGGAGGAAGAGAATGCAACCCTTGCATCCAAAGGGCAGCGAGAGAAGCGGAGGCAGAAGAAGGACGTCTTGAAGATCAAATGCTTCAAGTGTGGTGAAATGGGTCACTACGCAACACAATGTCCTCTCAAGAAGAAGGACAAAGATGAGAAGCACAATTTGAAGGTTGCACCCGCGAAGATCGAGGAGGAGGAGTTTTCCATGACAACCAAGATACCTCTGGGAGGGAGGTGGGCTGATTTAGAGTTGTAGTTCAAAGAGCTACAGATGAGAAGAATCCTTGAGGAGCCCACGTTTGGGATCAATTCCTTGCTACGGGAGCCCATATTAGAAGGTAGCAGGATGGACCAGTATCATTTGATGCAGAGGAGTGTTGGAGCGACAGATGCAATGGATAGAATGCCAAGTCTTAGCATCGTAGTGTAGAGTTGTAGCAGTGCAGGGAGGCAGAGTGCAGCAGCAACAGCAACGTAATGGCTTTAGAGGGATAGTGTGGGACTAATAGCAGTCAGAGCTTCAACATTGAGATGCATCTATGTTGAACACTTGTTCATATTTTGGGATTTTTTTCAGTTTGCAGTGCAAGGGCAGTTGGTAGTGGTAGTGACAGCAGCAACACGGATGTAGAAATTCAGAGGGAGCTGTAGTGCAAATGCAATGTTGACAGTGACAGTGTCAGCAGCAGTACAGTTGCAGCAATAGTGCAGTTGTTGGTGGACAGCATGTCAGACATCAGCAGTGCAAAGGACGATGTTATGAAGTGAGAGTGATGCTTCAATGGGAGGCATTGTTAGAGCACATTCCTCGCTAAGGAGGATTGTTGATATCTGGTAGCATCGAATGTTCTCTAAGTCTCAAATTTTACAAGGAGGCTTGGGCACATGTATTCCAAAGAACCCAAAAAGGTTTTTGGGAAATTCCACCCGGAGACAGTTTTATTAAAATAATTAATTATTTTTAATGGGTCCCTAAGTCTAAACTTAGGAAATTAAAATAATTAATGGGTATTAATCTAACTGTGTTTGTAACTTCTAGAAGAAGACGAGGATCAAGCATAAATTATCTTAGCCATTGATTAGCTTCTAATCTGGGCCATTGAATGCCAACAAGAATATTATTTAGGGAGGCTTGAGGGTCATTTGGAAAACATGCCGAGAGTTGATCAGTCAAATCGAATTGTTGAGCCAGAGAGCAGAGCAGTGATTTCGTGGTGATCAAGTAGAGAGGGGTAAAGATAGTTTTGGTTGGAGAATCTTCTCCAAAGCCAAGAATATGCAACAGAGAGGCAGAGAAAGATGCACAAGAGGCAGTGTAGTGGTCAGTGAGGATGACGCAGAGCTAGGAAGGGCTCACGCAGAGCAGCGCAGTGCCTTCCACACAAAAGTCCGATATTTTGTTGGGGTTTTGATGTTCTAAGCCGGGAGGGATGAAGTCGAAGCTCCTGAGAGAAAATCGATCCAGAAAAGAGGTGACGTAGTGTCACAGGCCCTTGCAGTGACTGTGTAGGGGCAGCGCAGAGGTAGTTGCGGACTTGTTGGTTCAGCTACCGAATCAGCCAGGACTTGTAGTGTAGAGTGAGGCAATCTCACTAATTTCTTTTGTCGAGTGATATTCTCTATACTAGATTGTCAGCCAGGCATCCAGAGTTTGTATTCAGAAATTACTACTAAATAATAATAAAACCCTCAGATCTGTTGCACCGACTTTCCCGCATTGGGTTTTTCCGGGGAAATTTATCCAAAAATAACGATGTTATTGTGTTGTATTTTCCTTCTTGCTCAGTTTCTTGCTTTCACATTATATTTAATTAAGTGAGGGCTGCAGTGTATTTCAATATTTGTTGTAGGAAACTGCAAGTAATTTGTTTAAAGGAATTTAACAAATAGGAAAAATATCATCAGTTGCTACCATAGGGATTATGGGTTTAGGAATTTTCACATGGTTATATTCTTTCATTCGACAACCCCATTTTTTGGTGGGTTGTATGGATTTGTCCACTCTCTCTTGATTCCCTCCTTAGTGCATAACTCCTTGAAGGATTTCTCGAAGTACTCACCCCTTTATCTATCTAAAGTACCTTTATCATCTTCCCTTTCGAGTTCTCCACATGAACTTTAAACTCTTGGAAGTGATTGAAGACTTCATCTCTTGTCTTCAAGAAGTATATTCATGCCTTCCTAGAGAAATCATCAATGAAGGTCACAAAATATTCATAACCCTTGAGGTAATTTGTGGACAATGGACCACAAATATCAGAAAGTATCAATTGTAAAACACCCTTGGTTGTACTATCACTCCTTGGAATGATGCTTTTGAAAACTTTCCATGTACCCTTTTCATACGTCATCATGTTTTGTACTTACCTCTGGAATACCTGTCATGGTTTCTCTGAGCAACTTAAGTGCTCCATGATGGATATGACCCATCCTCTTATGCCACAACTCTCCCATATCTCTGCTACTGCTACTTCTAACCAATGCCTTTAGAGCATCAAACTGCAACTTGTACAACTTGTTGCTTCTCACCCCAATCTCCTTTACTAACTTCCTATCTCGGTGTTTCAGATACACCTTTTGTCCTTGAAATTATATGTCATACCTTTATCCTAATGAGCAGAAACTAAAATTAGATGCATTCACATCCCTGGCATGTGAAACATATCTGTAACATGGATATTCTTGCCCAACTCCCTTTGAAATGTGACTATCCCTCTCCCAATTGCAGTATAGTTGGACTTGTTTCCCATTTGTATCTAGAATCCTATCTCATATGCTTTGTGGCTAGAGAAATACTCTTTAACTCTTATCATGTGACATGACACCCCACTATCGATGCACCAGAATCTTATGATGGTCAAGGTAGATAGGCAAGCTATAAGAGAAAATTCATCCTCAAGTCTTGAATATAGTTCAACAATGTTTGTTGAAGTTGTTTTCTACTACTTCATCTTCTTTTCACCCTTCTTTTTGCTTGAACATTGACTGACATAGTGTCCTTGTTGACCATAGCCAAAATACTTGATTTTACTCGAGTCTTTCATTTTCTTCTCTCACTTGGAGTTAGGCCCTTTGCTTGATCCTTTCTTAGGTTTTCTCTTTCCAATAGGAGAAACATTCTTGTCATCCTCACCATTCTGTCCTTTACTATTTCCTTTACTAACAAGGCTCAACCTAAGCTCTTCCTGAGTGAAATCGCTCCAAAGACAATTCTAGCCAAACAGGCCTTGGCGTCCATTAATCACTTAGACAAATCCATCCCACTGCGTTGAGAACCCATTCCACGCATTTCTCATGAGTTCATCATCATATATTTCCCCTTTGACAATTGCTAACTCGTCTTTAACTTGTCTGACCCTCGTGAGATAACTGACAATGCCTTCTCCCTTATTCTGTCTGGTGTTCGTAGCTTCTCTTTAAGGATCAATTTTCAATTCACAGTTGCACTCTAGAACAAATTCAGGATGGAATCCCACATATTTTTACACGTATCCAATTTTGTAATATGGGGAACGATATAATCTTTGACCCCATCTTGGATAATACCCCTAGATTTGGCATCCTCCTTGTGGTAGGTTGTTAACTGTGTTGGATATGTTAGTACAACAATAGGGATAACATATTCCTTTAGCCCATGCTCTTCCAGCAACAAAAGTATCATGTATTTCTAGATACCAAAGTGTGATGCACCATCAAATCTATATTGATCCCTCAAATTAGTTGAAGCCATCTTTGAAACCCTCGAACAATAAACCCTAATAAATCTGAAGATATCTAAAAATTAACCTAGGTGAAAACCTTTGATTTCTATTTCAAAACCCTAGCGCTCGGATAAAAAATAACCTCAGTGCTTCAGTGCTCTCATACCATGTGAAATTTCTACTACCCAGAAAGTGGTATTAACCCAGTTAATAATTTCGATTACTTATACACAACAAATTAATTTATCAGCTAAAAGCAATGAATAAAAACATAAATAGCACCATTCACCAAATAAAATTTTCATCATAATACACAAGAAGCCAATCACATAAACGACACATATTTTTGGATAAATATCCCTGGGAAAACCCTAATGTGGGGAAAACCTGTCTTCAGTCTGAGGGTTTTAATATTATCTTCAGCAAATCTGCTATTGAGAAATAACATAAACTGCTTTGGAAAAACTTTGGCAAATTTATCTATGCCATTATTGATCAACTTGAACTAAGAAAACCCCATGACTTCCCTTCTGCAAATTGCATTGCCTTTCAGCGACTCGCCCAGCCTCCCCATCAATTCACATTACTTCCTATCTAAGTCACACAACGTCCTAGCAAACTTGCATTGCCTCTGGAAAACTTGCACAACCTCTAGAAACTCGTTCTGGCAATTTGCACTACCTCCAACAACTTGCACTAGCTAATCTAGCAATTCTACTACCTATGGTAATTTGCACTGCCTCCAAAATATAACTCAACCTTCTCTACAAATAATAAATTGGCTGGCAAAACTCCCTCTTAACTCAAAAGCTGGAAGTATTCTTGGATGAAGAATAAACCCTGCAAAACTTTCCTCAATTATTGTTGTTAAACCCCCCTAGTGTCTTATTGAAAGCACACCCAACTCAACTCACTCGATGTGTTTCCAATATTGCCCATCGACTTCCCTTTATAATCTCACATTCACAAATAAATGGTCATGATTATAAGTTAGCATGATCCAATCGATGGCTAAGATCATTTTAGAAACTTTCTACAAGCATATAAAGGCAAATTAGCCTTCTCAATATAAATTAATTAACCACTTTCCCTAAGTTTTAACTTTGGAAATATTTAAAAATCACTAATTAACTTAATTAAAGCATTTTCCCTAAGTAAACTTAGGAAAAATTACATGTACTTGGAGATAATTAATTCCTTTGTGTTTCTAACCTTAGTGACACCTCTCAAGGCTAGAACACCTATGCGAGCTACAATATTTGACACCATCATCATTTTTGTGGAGAATACATCTTCATATGCCATGCGAAGTTCATTTTTTCACAAGTATCCCATGTTGAGACTTTGTTAGAGGCTAACTAAAGAAACAATCTTATTTTGACAATAGCTTTTATTTTCTCAGCTTCCAACACCACTTATGTTTCCCTCTATCTCTTCTAGAAACCTCGTTAAGTAATGAAGCTTCTTCAAGAGCTAATTTTAAATATTATTGTTTCATCATTCTCTTCCCCAATCTTCACTGCACTTCATTCAAATCTTTGCACAAATTAGCTCCATATGTGCCTCCTCTTCTTGAAGTCTCAAACTCATTACTCCTTTCCATCCTCAGTTCCAATGGATGAAATATTGAAGTCTACTACCTCTATGAAATAATGAATTCACTTCAAAATTAGTGTTAATCAATGGCTCAAGTATTTTGTAATTTTGCACACGCCAGCCAAGGATTCCCCCACACCATCCCCAAAAATCTTAGCATAGGCCGATTTCCTAGTCTTTATCCTAACCAATTTCTAACCAAAGTACAAATATTTGAATAGGCCCTTCTATATTATGGAAGCCACTACCATTTCTTTCAATGGAAGTACCATCTAGTTTTCAAAGGGAAGAGGATCGATTTATTTCTAAATCATCACGTACTTCCGTAATCCATCATATTTTAAAAGCCTCAATAGAATCTTCACTATTAATGTGTGACCAAAGTATCATATGACGTTCTTCAACCTCACTTCTTTGGCTTTTCTATCGTGTTCCATTTCAATGGAATGCCTTCTCTTTATATTTTCTTGATCCCTAAGAAACTCAAATATTTCTTCCTCATTTTTCTCAACATTCCTTTCAAAATACAAGGTAATGAATGCCAATAAAGAAGAATAACTTCAAGAATTGGTTATACCAAAAATTTTGTTTCTCCTATTAATGATCACCTATAGCATGAATTTAAGATTTTTTTTTTCAATTTTTCATAATGCCAATTCCAATGTTTAAACCTATCATTTAGTTTCAACATAAAACCCAAATATTTCACACCATCCTTAAAAGAGGATCTATAGAAAGGAAAGATTTAACCTATCCTTCTTTCTTGCTTGTTGACTAAGCCATTTAAACAAATGGTAGACTTCTTGTTGTTGTTCTACAAAATAACATCCACAAAAAATAAATGGGACAAAATTAGAGATCTACTTATGTTTATCTATCCATTTAAAAGAACCTTTGCTCTTGAATGATTTCATTTCCCTACTTAATCCTTTAGCTGCCAAAAGGATAAGAAACGGCGACATTTGGCAACCATATATCAATTTGCTTGTGGGAGAATAGAATATAAAGGCCAAACCAATAATTAATAAAGCAAAATATATTTAAAACAGGTTGTGCATCATCCAATGTAGCATTGTAAACTCATTACAATATGAAATAACGAGTATACAACAAACTTACCTATCTTGTTTCTTATATTTATCTAATTTGTGGCATTTTTTTCTTTTTATGGTGTGAGAGCCTTCTTAGGCCACCCCACTATACGATGAATCCATATATTCTATAAGAATCTAAACTTTTCTTGAAAGATGGAATTTAAGAAGACATTCTTAGACCCATTGGCTATTATTTTTGTTATTATCTTGTACATTTTATTACTTAATGAAATTGCCCTACAATGCTTAAAAACTTGAGAATTGTTCATCTTTGAGATAACAATTATACAAGTCAATAGTTAAAAGAACCTTGAACTTTTCTTGAGGATCTTGATCCATTTAGTACACTCAATAAATCTTTCATTATCATCTCACTAAATTCCAAATAGAATTACACTATACCCCATCTAGGTGTAGATATTTTTGCCCTCTTGAAGGATTCCATCACTGCATTGAATTTTTCCTTGTTCGATTATGCTATAATGTTTTTATTTTTTCTCTCAAACTATGAATATATGGAATGGTTGACCATTTTAACCATATCTTCAAAGTTTGCCTTGACTTTTGATAGATCTAGAAGTGGGCTACATCAAGCTCTGCAATATCTTGGAACCTTTTGACCTTTGTTCCATTCTCTTTTCTCACCTCCTACGTAGTGTTAATATTTTCCTATGTTTTGCATATTCTAGAACCTAGTATTATCATCTCTTTCTAACCAAATTGCCATATTTTTCAGCCTCCATTTAGCTTCCTACAACTAAAACAACTTAATTTTTTTCCCTCTATTTTGTAATTGAGCCACTTCTCTTCTTATGCAAAGATCCCTTCTTTATTTTGATTAAAAATATTTGCAATCTAGACTTCTCTAGGCTTTTTAGGAGTTTCAAAAATTTTGAATTGGAACATCGCTAAGTTTCATTTAAGAGATCATAACTACTCCAATGTTGACTATCAAAGATTCCAAATTTCTCATTCTCTAACCACCTTGGATAGAATCTTAAACATTTTGGTTGCTTATTTTCATCTTTCTCAATTTGAAAAGGAATTGAGAAATGGTCTAATGAACCAATCTCCCCAACCCAACCTATGTCTTAATCCTACTTTCTTCCTCTATGACCCCTTCCACAAGTTGTTTAGACCTTCATTTACAATCCTACAATCTCTTTAAGTATGAACAAGTTTTAACAACTGCGTGTCACAAAGGCCTAATTCTTCAAACATATGGATGAAATTAGACCTATTTTTACATTTGTATCCTATACATCACTTCTTTTAGTGGTGGGGCTTAAGTTGCCACCAATATCACATTGTCATCTTAAGGATGGCTAAGGCAAATAATCTATCTACAAACTAATAACAAAAGAGATCTTCTCTAATTCTAGTGGTTTAGAGTTTGTTAGCAACTTCACATTATAAATAGAAGATTTAATGATAATCTAACTTTAAGGTTATGACCAAGCCAAACACCAGAATGGTGTATGAGACTCATTTGTTTGTGGGACAAGGGGCCCCTTCCATGCAACCATTTGACTACTAAATCCTACAAAAATATACATATTATACTCCCCTTTGGATTTGAACATGTGGCCTCTTTAGGAGGAAACACATGTTCTTAACCATTTGGCTCACTCAAAATTGTTTAAGGAACCATTTCACCTTGTTAATAGCCCTCTAAATCTCCCATTGAACTTGTTTAAAGAACCATTTCACCTTGTTAATGACCCCCCAAATCTTCCATTGAACTCTAGAGTTAAAGAGTTACAATATTTTTAAAATGTTGATCTAAGTCCCTTCATTTGGTCCCCTTCATACAATTCCTTGGATCGAAATTATCTCTAGTTTGAATTGAGTAATCACTCTTAAGGGCTAGTTTTGTGTGAGCCACCCTTACTCTCCACTCCCGTTACCTTGCATTTAAAAATAGGGCAATCCTCACTAAGACATTTTTTGCTCAAAGGTCCTTTTTATGGCTTCTTGTCTTCCTAGAACTTCCTTATCTATTTTTCATTTTCTTTTTATAGACAAAAGACCTACCCACATAAATGGATTGTCCTATGACAAGAGCCAATCCCTCTTGGATACCCCCATCATCCATTTGTAATTCATGTTTCCATTATCTTAGTTTATATCTAGATGGTTTACTTCTTTTGTCTTCTCTGTAAGTTACATAGAGAAAACATGATGAACAACTTTATAGGACTTTTTATATTCAAGATCATTGGCTTATTACATATAACGGAACCCTATTAATCTTGGACAAAGGCTCAATTGGGATGGGGAGAACACTACTTATAAAAAGAGTTTTAATGGGAATGTTTTCGACATTCCTCTAGCGTAATTGACCTTTTGAATTATTCTTAGAGCCAAAATCACTATCAAAAAAGGATGGGGAGATTTAGAAATTAGTGCTATATTTTCAACTTACACAATTAAAACTTTGTTTAGCTCCTTTGATATTGCATCCTAGTTTTGATCATCTTTATTGCCCAACCCATCGTTTAAAATTTTTACTAGCCCCAAATATTCTTCCATTCTTTCCTCCCTTTCCTCTTTTGACCCTCTAGCGATGAGAATTGAAACCTCTCACCTAACTAAACTCTTCTTAAACTCTTTATATATTACATTGCATTCCATGATACTTAGTATTGATCCATGACTATCTTTAGTGGGAGTTCCCCCCTTACAACGTTCTTTTGCTTTAAAGATTGCTCTAAAAACTTGTCATTTCTATTTTCCTACATAGCACAAACAATGCATCAACAAATGTGCACAAGCATGCCTTTTCATATATCTTAAAAGGATAGTTCTAGTCATCTAATAATTGGCAACATTTCCATTTTCACCAATTTGATTTGTACAAACTCTAGAAGCACCCTCTGCCCGCCACCACCACCCACAAGGTCAATCTCCACCAATATTATAACTATCACTATGTTAATCTTGAACAAGATATTTACTTTGAAATCAATGCAAATCCCGAGCTATTGCCAATTGCCTCCAATACGACTATGTTCTACAATTCTAAAGGAAGATGAAGGAGTTTCACCTAGATTAGTTGGGTAATAATTTTCAATCTAGGATTGAAAAATAAAGGTGATCTCCTTAGGAGAGCAATTGTTGAACCCCATTACCATCTTCCCTTCAGAATATTTTTGGCATCGTCCACAATCTTGAACTCAAATGTTAGCCACCCCTAAGATAATATATGAAAAGAATGCAAGTACCCTCGAAAACCTTTTTATACCTTATCAATCCAACCATATAGATATTTCTCTTAAACCACCCTTCTATAGAACCTTGCTCAATGACTTTTCACTTAGCGACGCCACCTCATCAATTGTAACATCTTCTCGAAAACTAGTGTTACCTCCTCTGTAGGTTTTAACCCTGTACAGAAATTACATGCAAACGAATTCTTCAAACAAAAAATAAACAATGGCGAGACCAGGAAAACAAATATACACAGATTTCCCCCTGAATCCCAAAACTGGGACTACAAGATTGATTTTTCATTATTCCTTTCAATGTTATAATACATACATATACATGTCGAAGTATTCATAAACCACAATCCATTAACCTTAAATTAGAACATAGCCATAGCTCCCTTGGTTGGATCTACAAAATACCATGGGCATAAAATCATCATACCCAAAAACATGTGCAAAACCCATGCAGAAAATGATGGGTAGGTTCGCCCACCATCTTTGGGTCCACCCAACTATTATTGGGTCTGCATAAAAAAATCTCGGAGCATTGTCGCGCACCTGACGCAACGTACAACATGTACTACTAGTCATGGAAAGAATATAACATATACCCAACATTCTCCCACTTGTTTTCTTTCCACACAAGGGGGTCACAAGAGAGATTTGGCAGTCCAAGCCAGCAACGCCCATTGTTTCTCTACACCAAGAAAACTTCTTAATGCTCACAGACTTCGTCAATGCATCTGCAACATTCTTCAAAGTGTCCACCTTTACCAGCAACACTTTTTTTGTCCTCAACCATATCCCTCATAAAGTGATATTGAACATCAATGTGCTTTGTCTTCGAATGATAAGCAAGGTTCTTAACGAAGAAAAGTGCACATTGGTTGTCACAGTCTATCCTTATAGCTCGTTGCACCAACCCCATACTTGAACACAATCTTTGCGACCAAACTACTTCATTGCTTGCATGAGTGGTCGTCATGTATTCAACGTCTATAGTTGAAAGTGTCACTACAAAATATAACATACCCAACATCCTCGCTAACTCACATGATTCTTTTTTCTTCTTTCCATCCTCACCCCCTCACCCCAATCTATTTTGGCCCCTTTAGTTCTTCCCTTCACCCCAAAAAATCATGACAATCCCTAAATCCTCCCTCCTTTCTTCACTCCCCCCTCCTTTAAACAAAACAATGGATCTATCACAACTTCAAACCTTTGTGGCCTAAACCTACAAGATGACAACATGTTGGTGGCTTTATTTCCATTTGCATAAAGTGTGGATGGCAGATGGTAGCTTTATACCTCCTTTCTCTTTACTCCTACTTTTCCTTAATTAAAGCCTTCATATACATCACCAAAGCCAATATAGATGGTTAGTCGCATACTTTGGTACTTACAATGTTTTTAAGCCACATTCCAACATCCATGCTCAATACCTATGCTAGGGAATTCCATTGTTCCAACAGTCCTTATCAATACCTATGCTATGGATAGTTCACACTCCTAAAGTGCAGATGTTTTGATAACCTTCCCATAGAGCCTCCTTGTTGCTGCTATGTAACTAGGGCTTGAGAAGGGAAAGTAGGTTTAGAGTGCTTTGCACTTCATCAACCTCTTAATCAAGCCCTAAACTTGAAATCTAGATGCATCCTAGTGCTCTCAAAGCTCATCCATTGATCTAAAAATAGGACTTCAAAAGTTATTCCTCCCCTTGCTTCAAGTTATCCAATAAATCCTCCTACACTACCCCAAATCATTTCGTAGTTATCATATAATAGGACAAAAAAAAATCCTTTTTCTTAATACAAATCCTGCTAGGCAGGATTTCTCGGATTTCTCAAGCGGCACCATATTATAAATGATAATAACACAATATACTCTATAAAGTTTGATCATTGTGATAAGGCTCAAGGTGTAGGCTCCCAAACCCTTGTGGAATCTCGGCTCTTGCTAACTCATAAATTCTTGGTATATCTAGCTTATGAGCTGCTGAATATACTCTTGGAGTTGTAGTAGCAGCCGCTAGGTTTGATCATGGACTTCACCCAAATTGCTCCAAAAACTTACCGATTCACCATAATTTGAAATTATTAAGAAAAAAGAGAAGAAAAATGAAGGAATTACCTTCCATGCTAGAAAACTCCCTGAGTGATATTCATAAATAACAATGTGTGCAATCTAACAATTTACTCAATATTCATAAATAACAATGTGCACAGTCAACAATTTACTCGATCATAAAACACTAACTGAGAAAACAGTCAAATAAATAATAGACCCCATTTGCTACTAAATAATATTTTTGCATTATGGTGTCAGTTAACATGCAATGTGAGCATGGACAACTTATGCCTAAGAAAATCCTATCCACAAAAACAACATATTGTGCCTTAAAACATTCCAGTTCAAAGTTCAAGGCTAAAGCAGATGCACGGCCGAATTTGCACTAGAAATTGAAGTCATTTTCGTGATATTTTAAAAGACCTCCGAAGTACATCAAAATCACTATCATTAACAAGTGATCGATATAACGTTAATTAGATGCTCATATTTATATCCCAACTTCTAACGATTAGAAATAAATCCTAAGTAACAACGCTGTAATCAGATACAAAAGCTAGCACACTTTCACATTACTGCACAAGGAGACGATGCCGACGAAATATGCTATTAAAGTTAGACAATATCAAACAGAATATTTGCGGTTATTTGCAGTTAATGGGCAGTTTTAATTTTAAGTCATTAGCAGCATCATAATCGAGGGCTGCCATGAATGTGACGATGCAGAAAAACTGTATAATAAATCAGAATAATAAAGCATCATCAGTTCCACATCTAATGGTGAAAAACTCTCAGTGATTGTGGATGCTTACAATTGTTTAGTGTCCTGATGAATTCAGATCAGTTTCTATAGTGCTGGTCATAATTAAAACAAGAAAGAACAAAGAAAAAGAAAAAAAATTAGAGAAAATTAAAAAATAAAAATAAAAAAATCAATGCACATACAAATACTCGGGCCAGCAACAATGCAGTGAAGCTCGGGCAGATACCTTGATATATCAATTTCATTATCAATAGAAAATAAAAAAATTGAGAATGCATTCTCAAGGTCCCTAGTGAATGAATGGAAATGTACCCATGATCTGTTGACTGCAGGGAATTAACGTACGAAGCAATGATTTCTCTAGTTAATTTACATGATCAGCATTGAAAAATTTATACCATTTCAAAGAGCTATATCAATGCATCTAGATTTGGTGCCTTGCTCAACTTGATTAGAACCACTGATATGAAATGTGCTATAACCTAGTCAGCATGCCAGTGCCTCTTTCTTCTAAGGCACCGACAAACATACCATTTGGCATGCATCTGTAAGCCAAGCCCAACAATAACTTTTAGGGTTGCTAACATAAAATATGTCAACGAAAAATGCAGCGTAATCCAGAGCCATCTCCACCAATATGGGCCATAGGGAAGATGTGCAGCATAAATAGGTGTTAGAACTCTGATAACCTGTAAAAACAGACATTGTGCATTTCAAATATCTTCCGGAAGAGAAGCAAGTGATCTTATATCCTTTTAATTTTTCAGTTGATCATTACCGAGGCAACCATATTTTGTCTGATTTGTTCAAAAAAGTTATACTTAAGAAGGAAGCAGCATAACAACTAAGCCAGCATACATATGGACTATGACAAGTGAACAATTACTAAATACAAAAGAGGCCATACCACACATGCTGGTGCAAGGGGAATAAAAGTCAGTGTCGTATGGACTTCATGTGATTGGCTGTTTAATATCTGCATCCATTAGATCAAAGAAATTATTAGTTTATTAAGAATTAAAATTAAAGAAAAAAAAAAAAATACCGTCCAGAAATAGCGGAACTGAGTAGATACACAATTGTCTATATCCCATTTTCTTCCTACCGTGATGACCTTTTAATAGTTGATCATCGTTTAAATGAATAAATAGTATAGTTTTATGATAGTTTCCATCATCAAGGTATCATAGTTGAGGCGCTTATGTGGTATCATGGTCAATACCTGTCTGCAGAGAGTTTCTAGAAATTCTGAATAAGCATACGGTTTTATCTCGTTAAATTTTGCAAGAAATGCATGCTTGATAACATCCACGAGAATTTCACAGCACCAAATCATGCATGCGTTCTGGAAGCACAAGTCAAAATTAGAAATTGGAAAGTTGACTAACTGAAAACAAAATTCTGACTACTCAATAGTCATCAGATAAATTCAAAGCACCGTTTGCCCTGTATTTTAATGTGCCCTGTATTTTAATTCAATCAGCACAATTGAAGGTGGAAAATATCATGTCCTTGGAGTTCAGTCAACAATCTTACCATTGCAAAACTCCAAACCCATGCATTTTCTGCCTCCAAAATGTTTTGAGCCAATACAAATATGATGTATGCGGTGATATGGAACCTCTCCACAGTATCTGTTGAAGAAAAACAACAGTTAAAAAGTCATCTCTGCATATAATCTGCCCATGCATGATAGGAAAAGCAATAAAATAAGAGCCTATTTCTCTCAGGCCTATGTAATGCACGGCCGAAGAGATGGTACATGACTTGTCATGTTATTACAAGACTCAACGTAAAAAAAGGACACAAGAATTAGAAGCTTCAACACATTGGCAGCAATACAAGGAAAACAGATTACAGGCCATAGAGGATTACACTAACTGATCATGCCCTATGCCCTAATTAAACTAATAGTTTACAGATTACAGACCATAGAGGAAAATACTGATTGATCATGCCCTATGCCCTAATTAAACTAATAGTTTACAGAATAATTAATTTTTATATAACATTGCCTTCCTCCCAAAAAGATGCTTTGTCCTCAAAGCATACGTAACAACGGATGTTGTTGACTAAACACTTCAGTCTCCCAAGAAGCTTCTTCTTCTATTAAGTCCTTCCACTTGATTGATTACTCGTGTTCACAGCTTCCTTTCCCTGCTGGATATGATACCTTCTGGCTCTAGAACAACCCTTCCTTCATCATCTAAGGTCGGAAGTGTTGTATGTACTGATTGATGTTCACCAAGTACCTTTTAGAGGCAAGATATATGGATGACGTTATGAATACGACTTTTATCAGTTAGGCATAAACTGTATGCGACTTGCTGATCTTTTTGTTGATCTGATATGGTCCATAAAACCATTGTGCCAATTTATTTTTTCCTTTTTGTTTTAAGGACAGCTGCTTGTATGGTTGAAGTTTGACAAATACCCAATCTCCAACTTCAAATTCTCTCTCGGTTCTATTTCGGTCAGCTTGCTGCTTCATACAATTCCTTTCATTATTTAGATTTTCTTTTTGAGTTTGGACCGCTTTTTAGGTTTCTTCTAACTGGGTTTTAACAGCGGGTAGCTTCGTCTCGATGATTGCAAATTCCTTCCATTTCGGCAGTTCGTAATTGTACAGAACTTGAAAAGGAGTCATTTTCGCTGATGTGTGGTAAGTGGAATTGTACCACCATTCAGCAAGATGTAACCACTGAACCCACTTATTTTGTTTGTCTGTGACATAACAACATAAGTAAGCTTCTAAACACTTATTGACAACCTCTGTTTGGCCATCTATTTGAGGATGGTAAGCTGAACTCATGTTGAGGTAGGTTCCTATATGTTCGAAGAATTCCTTCCAAAATTAACCTTAAATTTGGCATCTCTATTGCTCACAATAACCTTGGGAAATCCATATAATTTGTAAACATTTTTGCAAAATGTTTTAGCGATTTGTTTCACTAAGTCTGATTCCCTCATTGCAATAAAGTGAGCATACTTGGTGGGTATGTTGACTACTGCAAGAATTTTATCCTTACCATCAGACACAGGTAAACCTTCAATAAAGTCCATTGATATTCCCTCTCATTTTTGATTCGAAATGTTTAAGGGATGAAGAAGTCCGGGTGTCATAATATTTTCATTTTTATTCCTCTGGCATTTATCGCATTCGGCTACATATTTTTGAATACCATTGCTCGTTCCCTTCCAAAAGAATGACTGGTGTGCGTTGTAGCGGGTTTTAAAGTATCCTACATGTCCGACTGACAGTGAATCATGCGACTCTTTGCAAACCTTGGATTTAAATTTGGAATTTGCATTCAAATGAATTCTTCCCTTGTACCATAGAACATCGTTCTTCCATTCAAATTTTGAATTTTAAGGAAGATTATTGATTATAGCACTTGTTTCTGGATCTTTTGTGTATTCACTTCGAATCTCATTAAGTCATTCGAGAACAACCATTGACGCTGCAAGTAATGATGGTTTTTCGTCTTTCCTCGACAAGGCATCAACTACTACGTTATCTTTTTCTTTCTTGTGTAATATATCCATGTCAAAGTTAGCGATTTTTTCTATCCTTTTTTGTTGTTCTGTAGATAGCATTTTCTGTTGGAGTAGATACTAAAGACTATTATGATCTGTTCGTATTAAGAACTTACTTCCCAAGAGATATTGTCTCCATTTGGCTAATGTGTGCATAATAGCAAGCATTCCCTTGTTGCATGTAGACTCGAGACGTTCTTATTTCTTGAGCTTCCTGCTTTCAAACATGATTGGGTGACCATCCTACATTAGTACTGCTCCTATGCCAAAACCCGGAGCATCACATTCAATTATAAATGGTTTTGAAAAGTCTAGAATTGCGAATACAAGAGCATTAGACATAACTTCCTTCAAGTCTTCAAAACACTTTTCTGCTTCATTATTCCATCGAAATGAGTTCTTCTTTAGAAGATTTGATAGGGGTGCAGTTATATGGGCGTAGCTTTTAATAAATCTTCGATAATACCTAGTCAACCCTAAGAATCCTCTTAGCTTGGAGATATTAACTGGTTTGGGCCATTCCCTTATAGCCTTGATCTTGTTAGGATCTACTTTAACTCCTTCCTTGGATATTGCATGTCTGATATATTCTACTTCTTCCTTCCCAAAAGTGCATTTGGACTTCTTGGCATAGAACTGATGTTCTTCCAACACCATAAGAACTTTCTCCAAATGTTGTAGGTGTTCCTTCCAGGTTTTATTGTAAATTATAATGTCATCAAAGAACAGTAACACAAACTTCCTTAGATATGGACGGAATAACTCGTTCATAGTAGCTTGGAATGTTGTCGGTGCATTGGTTAAACCAAAAGGCATTACTTTAAACTCGTAATGACCTTCATGTGTTCAGAACACAGTTTTTGATACATCTTCCAATCTTATTTGATACATCTTCCAATATCTGATTTGGTAATATCCTGACCTTAGGTCCAATTTGGATAAGTATTTAGCGCCATGTAGTTCATCCAACATTTCATTGATAAAAGGAATCGGAAACTTGTTTTTAATTGCTATTTTTTTTAGTCCTCGATAATCGACACATAATTTGAATGATCCATCTTTCTTTCAAACTAATAGAACTGGAGCAGCATACAAAGTTTTACTTTTTGAAATGATGCCACACTTTAAAAGATCTTGGACTAATCTCTCAATTTCGGTTTTTTGATGATGCGGGTATCGATATAGTTTGATGTTGATGGGATTTGATCCTGCTTTGACTTTTGATGTATGCCCGATATCTCTTTTAGGCAGCACCTTCATCGGAAGGACTTAGAATACTTTTCCGTGCTTTTGAATTAGCTCTTGGACTTTCGGTGCTTCTTCATTGACTAGATTCGAAGTTAACATTTCTAATTGATGACATTGTACTACATATGTTGGCGCTCCTTTCCGAATCATTTTCATCATCTGGGATGATGATACAATTTGGTTCTCAAGTGGTTGGAACCCATATAATTTGTATTTTTGCCCTTCCCATTTATCTTTTATTAATTAATTTTGATGGTTGGCAGAGTAAGTACAAAGGGTTTGTAACCAATGGATACCTAAGACCACATCCACTCCTCCTAATGGTACCTTGTAGAATGGAGATTCTAAATTAAAGCCTTGACTTTATGGCCTTTCCCTACTCTTTCAATTTTCTTACCGTCGGCTACCATAACCTTCATGTTGGGCATGGGAAATGTGAAAATGTTGAGTCTCTTCGCCATGGTTGAGTCCAAACAATTGTGGGTGCTACCGGTATCACTGAGAACCATTACATTGTTCTTCTTGATATGTCCTTTTAATTTTAATGTATGGGGTTGTGATATACCTATCATGGCAGATAATGATACTTGCGGAATGCTCTCGTCATCTAGTTCTAGAGAGAATTCCGGGGAATCTTTGATTTCTTCTACGTTTGATTCATCATTGTCTGAACCATTAGTTGCTTCACATATATACAGGTTTTTGGTCTCTTTTCCTTTAGCACACCTATGTTTAGAGTCCCATTTTTCACCACAGCGTTTGCACTTGCCCTCTTTCATCATTTGCATTTCCATGTTAGTTTTTTATCCTTCACGAAGATGTGGTGGAACATATTTTGTGTTATCCGTGTTCGCAGACTAGGGAAATCTTTGTCTCGAATATACTCTTTCAACCTTTGACCACAACATCTTTTCAAATTGCTTTTCAGCAACTTTTGCTTTTTGTCTTGCTACTTCTATCGACGTAATGTCATGAAGCTCAAGTTCTGCTTGTAGATGGGGTTTAAGTCCCAAGGTGTACGATTGAATGAGACGAGTTTCTAATAACCCAGGTACTCGTGTTGTTAAAGTCTCCCATTCTCGAGTGTATTCATCCACATTCCCTTTTTGTCGCAATCTAGTGAGTGTTAAGAAGAACTCTTCTTCCTTGACACCTTGGAACCTTTTAAAGAATGAATCATTTTATTTCCTCCAACTGATAGCGAGTGTCGTCTTTTTCCACCACATATACCAATTATATGCTTCGCCTTCCATTTTCATGGAAGCATGCCTGATCTTTTCGTCATCATTGTCAATATCATAAATCTCGAAATATTCTTCTTCTTTATTGAGCCAAGCAACGCTGCATTTTTCGTTACCGTCGAAATAGCTCAATTTTTTCTCTTTGTTGTTATGTCGCTATCAACAGAGCGAAAAAGGGATATTGATTTGAAAACAACATATTGGTGTATGGATTCTAGAGCTGCCTATTTTGAAAATTTTTGTTACTTTTTTCTTGATTAAGCGTGGAAGATGTCTTTGGAGACTTGGGTTTATCATGTGCATCTGATGATTTTGACGAATCTGGAAAATTGAGATGTTGAGTAGCCTCATTATTATGGAGTATTTGATCGGGTGTAATCTTCAGGCTAGTACAAATACAACCCAACATCACCATAGTTTGATCCACCTTAACTGAAACAACTGCCTAATCCTTTTTGAATTCGTTCTTGTTCTCCTCGAGCTGACTCTTTATTCCCTTTATTGTGTTCTGGAGCTCTTCGATTTTATCGCCTTGTCCGATCACCTTAGTCTCAAGTTCTACTAGTCTTTTATTGAAATCGGCCATCGACATTGATGAAGCCATTGAGTGGGTCTGAGGTGGAGTATACTTATCCAGCGTAACCCCTTTTTTTAATTTGACCTAATTATTATTATTTATTTAATTTTTACATATTTTTTAAATCACCTTTATTTTATAACTAAATATTAATTAATATATATAGTTATTTAAATATTAATTATTATTAATTATGAATTATATAACAACTAATAACAAAACTATATAATAAATAATATATAATATATATATATATATATATATATGAATCAAATAAAGCAGCAATCGAATCAGCGTCTGGTTGTTTCGGCGTTGGTCACAGCATTTGGTAAGTACGCGGCTGGATGGGAAACCGTAAAATGTCTAAGTGTGAAATTTCTAAACATAAATTCTATTACTACAGCAACTGATTTATTTCACCTACATATTATTCCCAATAAGTTATTTATGAAATCCCTTCAGTAAATATTATAATAAATTCTACTACAGATATCACACCATTATACATAAACAAATCTATGCACAAGAATCAATCACATCAACACAATTGTTTTTGGACAACTGTCCCCGGAAAAACCCAATGCGGGAAAATCAGTGCAGCAGAGGAGGGTTTTAATTGATCTTCAGCAACAATCGCTTTTTACAGAAAAAAATTTACATAGACAGTGGGAAAAAACACCTGAGACTTTTCTCCAAGATTTTCTAACACCCTGGAGAGCTTCCTTTCTCAACTGCATCAACCCAGCGTCATTCTGCAAGGCTCTGCGCAGCGCTGGTCCCTCTTTGCGTCTCTCTGATGTGCGTCTCCCGCTGCACTGTCTCTCAGAGCCCCTACATCACTTCTTTTGAGCTCCCTGGCTGTTGTTAATCTCCCCTCTTCCTCCACCCTGCAACTCTCCCTCTGAAATCAATCTCCTTCACTTTAAGAATCGATTTTCCTTGAGATACTGAGTATCTGCTAGTGTGTCTCCAACTGACCCTCAAGCCTCCTCTTATACTTTTCCTGTTGAGTCTTCAATGGCCGAGATTATGTCCCTAATAAATGGCTAAGATTAAATTTGGCTTGATCCTCGTCATTTAGAACCTTCTCACTCAGTTTTATATTAATACCAGTTAATATTTTAATTTTCCTAAGTTTAGACTTAGGAACTCCATTAAAAATATTAATTATTTTAATATCTTTCCAACCGGATGGAATTTCCCAAAGCGATTTCTGGATTTTGGAGATCTTATGTGCCTTAGCCTCTCCACCAAATTTCATGGCTAGAGCACATCTGATGCTACCACAAATCAACACTCCCTTTTAGCGAGGAATGTGCTCTAGTAATGCTCCAACGTTGAAACATCACACTGATCCTTCCGCACCTTTACCTATGCTGATACTTGCCCCAATGCCTCACACCATCTGCACGGATGCTTTCTGTACTGTTGCCCATGACACTGCCACTACTACATCTGTACTACAGCTCCCTCTCCATATGTTGCCCATGCTGCCCATAGCACTGCTAACTACTGCACTACAACACCTAACACTTCCGATTTCTGCTACTAAAATGGTTCTTTACCATCCCCCTCTTCTCCCTGATATAAATGAACTGTGTTCTTCCTACGGCCTTGGTGAGGATGTCTGCCACCTGTTCTCCTGTAGGAGTGTAGCTCAACTATATTGCTCCTCATTGGACACAGTCTCTGACAAAGTGACACCTGATATCAATGTGCTTCGACTGATCATGAAATATTGGATTCTAAGAGAGCTTGATGCAACTCTAATTATCACACATGATCCTGGTCGCATCCATCCTTCTACTGAATTGGTTCACAACAATTTTCTAAGCCATATGGCTTCGCATGAAGCTGTGCTAGCGGCCATATATTCTACTTCAGCTGAGCTCAAAGCTACGGATTTTTGTTTCCTACTGCGCCAGGAATTCATCCTCGATCCAATGTTGAAACAGTACCCAATGGTACTTTTCCGATCTACTGAACTTCCAGCCCAATCTATGTCAATGAACCCACTCAGCCTGATGTCATTGCCTCTGGTGTACAATAGTCCATGCTCGACTGTTCCTTGTATATACTTGAGAACATGTTTCGTTGTTGCCCAATGCGCCCTCTTAGGTTCCACCATGAACGGACCGAGGGTGTTGACAGTGTAACTAATGTATGGCCTCATATTGACCAGATACATCAAAGATCCTATGAGTTGCCTATACAAGGTGGGATCAACATCTTTATCTTCTGATGCATCAATTTTCTTCCAGTTGGTGATCATTGGAGTAGCCATACACCTACAGTCCTGCATCATGAATCTCTTCAAGATTTCTGTAGCATATCTCCCTTGTCCAAGGAAGATCTCACCCTTTTGCTCCCAAACTTCCAACACCAGAAAATAATGCATCTGTCCCAAATCCTTCATGTCGAATTATGTGGCTAGATACTTCTTGCAGTCCTTGATGGGCCTGGATGATCC
This sequence comes from Pinus taeda, assembly GCA_000404065.3. Classification (NCBI taxonomy): domain Eukaryota; kingdom Viridiplantae; phylum Streptophyta; class Pinopsida; order Pinales; family Pinaceae; genus Pinus; species Pinus taeda. The sequence goes on from APFE030424391.1 coordinate 181,533, forward strand.
TATCAAGAAGAGATCATCGACATATAATACTAGAACAAGAGGCTCATTCTGTACAAAGAGATAGTAGGGATGGGATCTGCGTCACTCTTGACGAACCCCATCTTCTGCAAGTAACCAACAATTCAACCATACTATGCTCTAGGTGTCTGTTTAAGCCCATACAAGGATTTCTTTAATCTGCATACATGAGATTCCTTCTCATGTGTCTCAAAGCCTTCTGGTTGTTCAATGTATACTTCCTCTTCTATTACCCCGTTCAAGAATGTCATCTTGACATCCATCTGATGAATCTCCCACCCCATCTGTGATGCAAGAGATATCACGATTCTAATAGATGTATACCTGCCTACTGGGGTGAAGGTGTCTTCATAGTCTATTCCTTCCTTCTGAGCATACCCCTTTGCGACAAACCTGTCTCTATATACCGCACCCTTAACAAACCTTCTAAAGAAGAACTCGTTTTGGTGGGATGAAGAGGCAAAAAAAGGTTCTAAACTAAAGAAAATTATGTCTAATGCACCTGTATTAACAACTCTAGACTTTTCAAAACCATTTGTAATTAAAGGTGACGCTTTAGGTTTTGGAATAGGAGCAGTGTTGATGCAGGAAGGCCATCCAATAGTATTTGAAAGCAGGAAGCTCAATAAGAGGGAATGTCTAAAGTCTACATACAATAAGGAAATGCTCATCATTATGCATGCACTAGCCAAGTGGAGACAATATCTCTTGGAAAGTAAGTTTCTAATACAAACAAACCATAACAGTGTTCAACACCTCTGGCAGAAAACACTTCCTACTAAACAACAAAAGTGGATCGAAAAAATTGTTGCCTTTGACGTGGAAATATTACATAAAAAGGGGAAGGACAATGTGGTAGCAAATGCTCTATCCATTAAAGATGAAAAGTCATCATTACTTGCAATCTCGGTTGTAGTCCCAAAATGGCTTAATGAAATTCGAAGTGAGTATGCAAAAGATCTAGAAACATGTGCTATAATCAATAATCCTGCTCAAAATTCAAATTCGAATGGAAAAACGATATTCTTTGGTATAAAGGAAGGATTAACCTAAACCCAAATTCCAAATTTAAGTCCAAGGTTCTTAAGGAGTCTCGTGATTCACTATCAGCAGGACATAGTAGGTTTCCTTAAAACCTACTATAATGCATGCTAATCATTTTTATGGAAAGGAATGAATAATGAAATCCAAGATATGTAGCAGAGTGTGAGCAATGCTAGAGAAATAAGAATGAGAACATTATGACACCCAATCTACTCCATCCCATAAATATTCCAAACCAAAAGTGGAGAGAAATATCGATGGACTTTATCGAAGGGTTACCCATGCCATATGACAAAAACAAAATTCTTGTAGTAGTCGACAAACTCACCAAATATGCACACTCCATAGGAATGAAGAAATCAGACTCAACAAAACAAATCGCTGAGATATCTTACAAGAATGTCTACAAACTACATGGGTTTCCCAAAGTCATTGTTAGCGATAGAGATGCCAAATTCAAAGGCAATTTCTAGAAGAAATTTTTCAAACATATAGGAACCTTCCTCAACATGAGTTCAGCATATCATCCTCAAACAGACAATCAAACAAAAGTTGTCAATAAATGTTTAGAAGCCTACCTACTTTGTTATGCAAAAAACAAACAAAATAAGTGGGCTCAATGGTTACAACTCATCGAATGGTGGTACAATTCCACTTACCACACTTCAGCGAAAATGATTATATTTCAAGCTCCGTACAGTTATGAACCTCCTAAATAGAAGGACCTTGCCATTATCGAGACAAAACTTCTAGCAATTAAAGATCAGTTAGAAGAAAATAAAGAAGTATTCCAAGCACTAAAGGAGAATCTAAATATTGCAAGAAATCGTATGAAGCTGCAAGCTAACCGAAACAAAACAAAAAGAGAATTTGAAGTTGGGGAATGGGTATTTGTTAAACTTTAGCCCTACAAGCAATTGTCCTTAGAACAGAAAGGAAAAAACAAATTGGTAACCAATTTATATGGACCGTACTAGACTAACAAAAAGATCATCCAAGTAGCATACAACTTAAGCCTTCCTGATAAAAGTTGTGTTCACAACGTCTTCCATGTATCTATCCTTAAAAAGGCACTTGGCAAACACCAAGTGGCACAGACAACACTTCTGACATTAGATAACGAGGGGAAGATCATTTTAAAACCAGGAGTCATCACTGTCAGGGAAAAGAAGTTGTGATCATGAGTAATCAAAAAATACCTAATTAAGTGGAAGGACCTACTAGAAGAAGAAGCCTCCTGGAAGACCAAAGCATTCCATCAACATCATCCTTCATTACCTATGCTTTGAGGAGAAAGCATTCTTTCGAGAGGAAGGCAATGTTATGTAATTATTAATTTAATTTAATTTCTAAACTAAGAGGCATGATCAAAGATCATGCCCCCTCATGTAATGGCACCTAGGTTGTATTTAAGACAGGGCCTTCTGTTGAAGAATCTAAGGCAAGATGACATTAATGATTCTTCTAATTATGATAACTGCTTGTGATGTCTTTTTACTTATTATTATTATTATAGTGTGTTCTTCAATCATAAAAACAGCTACCAAACAAGAAGATCAACAAGACACAAGTACACAAGATGTAGGCTCCAAGCCAGGGCAAAACCTCTCCTCTTGAGAGGAAAACCCTTCAATCTCTTCTTATAGATTCTTTATTGATGAATACAAAGACCCTTGACCAACATTGAAGCCCTTCTACGACCAAGATCAGCTTCTCAAGAATGTGCTTGCTTCACTCCTTTCCAAACCCAACAAAATCTCTTCCAGCAACACTACTTCGACCATAGCCACAACTTTTCAGCCTAACTGCAACTTCAGACCCCCGGCATCAAGGTCTACTTCGCACGTGTGGACTAGACTGCTTCTTCTTTGCCTCCAGCTGCCTCACTTGACCTTATTTGTCTTATACATCTAGAAGGGCACTGTATTGACCCTTCCTTCAGCTCTTTTCCACCAAATCAAACCTCCACAACGAAACCTAGCGAAAAACTGCAAAATTTCGGTGTTCTTCTTTGCACGTCTAGAGAGAAAGAGAGAGAAAAACCCAAAACACTTCTTCTCTGTCTTCTGCCTTCTTCACTTGCCTTTTTTTGCTTCTTCCTTCGCATGAGAGAGAGGAATGAATGTGTCCAAATGGGGTTGAACTATCTTCTATATATAGGTCTTCCAGGGGTACGAATTCCAACTTCTAGGCCGACTTCAGAGGTTGGCAGGCCGACTTGGTCTTGGAAGGCTCAGTAAAATACAAAAATAATTCTTTTTACAATTTACAAGATGCCCGATGGGGTCTTCATATTATGATAATGTCCCTAATTGACTTATTTACCTAAGACAATCCTAGAAGCACTTTCAATTAGTGTCTGGCCTATAAAACAAATTTCTTGGGCAAGAAACCCAAGCCCAATAATAATAATAATCATTTTATTTCTTTTACAAAATACAAGAATCAATAGTACATTCATATTTATGAAGACCGGACCTAGTTACACTTTCTTCAACACTCCCTCTTAACTAGGGAGGTATTCATAAATAGTACATGACTATTCTCAATATTGAAGAGATCTCATAAGAAGAGTCGGACTAGTAATCCATCTGTATAACATGATTATAACCAACATTGTCACATAGCAAGGCCCTGACTAACAACTCTATCTCTCAATAGGTCAGAGCACAATGTTGGTAAGACCAATGATTATAGACACCCTCATCATTGTCTCTCAAGGTACATACCCACCCGAGTGTTCACCGAGTATGATCTTCTAGGACTATTCTTATCTTGGGTCCCCAACCCTCAAAGAATATCGGTCCTCTTACCTAACTCTTATCTTAGATGTCCTACCACATCCTCAAAGAGTATCGGATGCCAGATGATTACTCAATCCTCCATTCTTTCTTCCAAAATGAAGAAAAGAATGATGTGTCTATCTCCCTCTCAACTAGGGAAGATATGTCAACCAATCCAAGCTTGTTTCTAAAATACACAAGCTTCTTATTGGGAAAGGATTTTGTCAAAATATCAACAATTTGATCATCGGTGAGGATATACTCCAACTTCAGTACAATAGTATTATCACAAAATCAACGTCAGGATAGTCTAATACAGTTGGTATTATCACAATGTATTATGGTAGGATCCAACGGTCCTGCAAACAGATCAGATAACATCTTCCTTAACCATACCACTTCCTTGCTCACTTCACAGGCTACAATGTACTCGACCTCAGCACTACTCAAAGCCACTGTCTCTTGCTTTTTGCTCATCCAAGAGACCATGGAGGATCCCAAGCTAAAACATCCTCCTATAGTGCTTCTTCCATCCTTCTCGCTGCCTCCCCAATCGGAATCAGTAAATCCTTCAAGATGAACATCTTTTTCTTTTTCATATTTCAAGCAATAATGGACAGTTCCCTACAAATATCTCAGTATATGCTTGGAAGTTATCCAATGATCATGTCTCGGCTCCATTTGAAATTGACTGAGAACATTTACTGCAAAACATATCTCTAGCCGAGTATTCACCAAATACATCAAGGAGCCAATCAATTGTTTGTACTTAGTAGGATCCACTCGACTGGATTCAAAATTCTTTAACATTTTCAAGTTTGTGATCATCAGAGTTGACATGGGTTTGCATCCCATCATATCAAACCTTTTCAATAGCTCGATCACAGACTTTCCTTGTCCTAGGAAGATTTCATTCGGTTCTTGCCAGACTTCTAGTCCCAAATAATAACACACAAGTCCGAAATCCTTCATATCAAATTCGGTTGTCATCATTTTCTTTCATTCTTGATTTCTTTCTTCATTACCAGTTAATAGAAGATCATCTACATATATAAGGATGATGACATGTTCATCATTCTCTACTTTGATGTATAGATTGGGATCTGTCGTGCTTTTCCTGAAACCCAACCTTTGCAAGTATGCATCCGTTCTAGCATACCATGCCCTAGGAGCTTGCTTGAGGCCATATAGTGCCTTCTTCAATCTGCAAACATGAGTTTCTCTATCCTTTACCTCGAATCCCAATGATTGCTCTATGTAGACTTCTTCATCTATGGTACAATTCAAGAATGTTGTTTTCACATCCATTTGATGTACCTTCCATCCCATTGATGCTATCAGAGATATCAGAGATCGGATCGTGTTATACCTTATTGTGGGAGAAAAGGTCTCTTCATAGTCAATGCCTTCTTCCTGAGAGAAGCCTCGAGCCACAAATCTAACCTTGAATTTATCTATGCTTCCATCTGCAACATGCTTGATCTTATACAGCCACTTAGAGGTTACCACTGATTTGTTTTCCAATCTTGGGACAATTTCTCGGACTCCATTCTTCATAGTAGATTGGTATTCCTCATTCATTGCATTCTTCCATTCTTTTTGTTTGGTTGCTTCTTCGAAAGTGGAATGTTCATTTTCAATGAGCTTCGACATGTATGCTGCATATCCCGAGTATCTTTTCAATTTCTTGCTCTCCCTGAATCTTCCTCTTGTGGTGTGACCTTCTGCTTCTTGAAGTGTAGAAGTTAGCCAATTAGGTCTCTTTCTTCTTTCAGGAAGAGAGATTGGTTCACTACGACCTTCTTCATGATGAGAGAATTTTTCTTCCTTGTTAGCTTCTTCCTCAAACATAGGAAGATCCTCCTCATCAGAATCGGATGGGAGATCTTTATATTTCTTGAAGGCAATGCTCACATCAAAAATTACATCTTTGCTTACTTCTATTTGATGTCCTTCCTTTATGTAGATCCTGTAAGCCTTGGAAGAGTTGCTATATCCAACAAATATTCCTTTATTGCTTGCGGGATCTTGCTTCTTTCTTTTGTCCTTGGGAATGTGAATATATACAAGACATCCAAATATCCGAATATGATCAATATTTGGTTTCTTCTCAGTGAAGACTTCTTCTGGAGTTATATTGCCAAGTGACCTGTGAGGACTTCTATTTTAAATGTATACTACAATCTTCGTTGCTTCTCCCCATAGGAATTTCGATAGATCTTGATCATGGAGCATAGCCTTGACACTTTCTTCTATAGCTCTAGTATTTCGTTCAGCTACTCCATTCTACTCAGGATCGTATGGAACTATAAGCTCCCTCTTAATCCCAATCTCCTTGCAGAAAGAAATGAGTTCTTTGGAAGTATACTCGCGTCCATTGTCTGAACTTAGAATCTTTACCTTTCTTTCTGTAAGATTTTCTACCTTTGCCTTGAATTCTTGAAATTTTATGAATACTTCGTCCTTGGATTTTAGTAAATAAACCCAAGTTTTCCTTGAATGATCATCAATGAAAGTAACATATTATAGATGACCTCCAAGTGATTTAGACATGGGACCACATACATCAAAGTGGATGAGATCTAGAACCTCTTGAGTTCTAGATGTACTATTTGCAAATGGTTTCTTTGCATTCTTTCCCAAAGCACATCCTTTGCAGACTCCTTCATGGTCTGCTTTGAGATTTGGTATCCCATTTACAATGGAGTTTAGAGTTGGCAAGATCTTGTAATGAAGATGGCCCAATCTTCTATGCCAAAGTTCACATGGACGTATCTCAACGTGGACAAGTACTTGATTTAGAGGAAATGAGAGTCTGTAGAGTCTTCCTTCTTGAACTCCAATGGTTCTAGCTTTTTCAATGCTAGAATCTTTACCCCAAACCACTACTTTACCATCTATAAAAGCAACTCTATCTCCTTTTTCTTCTAATGATGAAACAGAAATAAGATTTTTGCACAAACCTGGAACATATAGAATGCTATTTAGAATCTTAGATGAATGTTGCCTTCTTCCAGCTCAATTGATGTAGATCCAATTCCTTTTACCGGATAGCTCTTATTGTCACCAAGCTCCACAGAATATGAAGACTTCCCTTTGGATAGGGTTTTGAGTTGCTTGTGATGTCCAGTCATGTGTCTTGAAGCTCCACTATCTATCACCCATATATTTTCATCTTGAAATGTTCCAATGAGGGTTGAGAACAATCCTTCCTTCTTTGAAGATTTGAGATCTTTGGAAGAGAAGAGACTATTCCATACTGCCTTGAAACTTTGCTTGACGAGACTTGTTGATGAACACTTTTCTTCAAGCTTCTTCATAATAGAGTTGACTTTCTTCATGCCTTGTGCAAACCATAGCTCTAATACCATGTTGAAGAATCTAAGGCAAGATGACATTAATGATTCTTCTAACTATGATAACTGCTTATGATGTCTTTTTACTTATTATGATTATTTTCTTATTATTATTACTATAGGGTGTTCTGCAATCATCAAACAACTACCAAACCAAGAAGATCAATGAGACACAAGTACACAAGATGTAGGCACCAAGCCAGGGCAAAACCTCTCCTCTTGAGAGGAAAACCCTTCAATCTCTTCTTATAGATTCTTTATTGACGAATACCAAGACCCTTGACCAACACTAAAGCCCTTCCAAGACCAAGATCAGTTTCTCAAGAATGTGCTTGCTTCATTGCTTTCCAAACCCAGCAGAATCTCTTCCGACAACACTACTTCGACCTCCATCCACAGCTTTTCGCCCTAACTGCAGATCTGCAACTTCCCGCCCCCCCCCCCCCCCCCCGACAGCGACTTCTACTTCACACGTGTTGACTAGAATTGCTTCTTCTTTGCCTCCAGCTACCTCGCTTGACCTTATTTGTCTTCTGCATCTAGAAGGGGACTTTGTTGGCCCTTCCTCCTTTAGCTCTTTTCCACTAGATCGAGCATCCACAACAAAAGTTAAAACCCTAGCCCGACAACAGAAACCCTAGAGAAAAACTACAGAATTTCAGCCTTCTTCGCACGTGTGGAGAGAAAGAGAGAGAAAAACCCAAAATACTTCTTCTCCTTCTTCTGCCTTCTTCGCTTGCCTTTTTTGCTTCTTCCTTCGCATGAGAGAGAGAGGAACGAATGTGTACAAATGAGGTCGAACTGTCTTCTATATATAGGTCTTTCAGGGCTACAAATTCCAGCTTCTAGGCCAACTTGACGGGTTGGCAGGGCGACTTGGTCTTGGAAGGCTCAGTGAAACACAAAAATAATTCTTTTTACAATTTACAAGATCCCTGATGGGGTCTCCCTAATTGACTTCTGGACCTAGGACAATCCTAGAAGCACTTTCAATTAGTGCTTGACCTATAAAACAAATTTTTTGGGCAAGAAACCCAAGCTGAATAATAATGATAATCATTTTTCTTTCTTTTACAAAATACAAGAATCAAAAGTACATTTCATATTTATGAAGACCGAACTTAGTTACAGTTTCTTCAACACCTTCCACCATTGTAAGCATCATCATCATTCAAGTTAGTAATAAAAATATATATTTCTTCTGTCAATTACTGAGCGTATGCGCTCCATAAAGAATTAACATCTACCTTTATTAAGACAAAATCTTTAGAAGAAGAATCGTAAACAGAGCACAACTCGCATTTCAAGGTCATCTATAATTTATAAATATTCTGAAAGCTCATACTTCCAATGATCTAAAAGAACTATAACAGGAAGAGTTGCCCATATGAATTAGTATATAATTGTGTGAGGTACGCAAACTATGTATTAAAGAAAACAACAATGTTGTATAAGGCAACTCACCATAATATGCCATCTTGTGCAGATTCTCTTTGCTCACACGTTTGAAAACATTGCTCTTAATCTCCGCAAAATTATTTGACACAAGTAGTGCCAACAAGGCATTGTTGTGAGATATGATTGCAGCTGATAGAGTAATTGCTTGGGCTAAAATGACAGAGGAGTGGACGAGTAAGAACAGTTAAGGGCATTACATTGATGATAATGGCAATATAAGCATAGAAGCTCTTAATAAAAGGTTTATGATCATTTTCCAGGGGGCAAAATAGAATAGAAGAACTATTAAAACTTGTTATTGAAATGAGAATATAAACGAATATTTATTTTCACTAATTATGTTATTAAACTGGGCTGTCACTCTGGAGAAGGATATTGAATGCAACAATAGCTATCATTTGGTCCAGAATGAAACGTGCAGTCTCAAATGCCATAGATTCTTTAGAGCTACTCGCAACTCCCTCTGCTGAATTGAATAGCACTTGAAGCACATCCCCTCCAAATGACTGGCAGAGTTTATCAAATATCTGTTTTCAGCGGCATATAGTTCAATTACTACAACACATACTAAGAAAATCACAGTAAGAAATGATCAGCAATGAATGAATGCAAACTTATTAGAGCAAACACTGCATGTTCTATATACAGCTAAAAATATTACCGCACCTCTAGTACATTAAACACCACATAAAGTTTTACAGTGCCTTGTCCTCTGATAAAATGGTAGATGAGACTAATATCTGTTTAAGAAAGGTAAAAACCAAGGCACTCTTAAGTTACAATTAAAGGTAATCCTGTGAAGTCTTATTCTTCTAGAAATTACTAAGATGCTGTCTACAAACCAAAACTGTGACTTGTCTGTAAAAAACAGAGCTTTAGCCTCATAGTCATAACCACCTTATGGTCATGGTATCTGACCTCAACTAGAAAAATACCTGTTACTTGGAGAAGTGCCACTCCACAAATCAATATGACTAAGCATCCTATGTCAGAAAGCTCATCAGCACACGGCCTCTGGAACTGCCTGCTCATTTCATTATCAGATCATCTGGTACCGTTATAGATGACAAATTATCATTACAAGTATGTTCAAAGTAATCAGAGTTTAATGAACAATGAAAATATATTATAGAATTATGTTGAAGGGAACACAATATTTCACATATCATGCAGTAAAATATAGAGAATTGGTAAAGACAATGCTTTGGAAGCAAATATTTATTAGCCACCGCTAGAACAATCATCCTCCTGGTAATTTCCAAATAAAGACGAGTAGAACAGTACATTTGTGCCCTCACCTGACCGTCAAGCATCTCCATGTGAATGCCAGTATCTTTGCTGGCATGATAGTCAATAATGATAGAAAGGAATCAAGGCACACAAAAAATCCTACATCAATAAGCTGCATCAGCATGGATAAGACTCGTTAAGTAACATGGGAAAATCTAAAAATCCAAAAGAAGCAAACAGTTCATAAGTCTAAAAACAATTACAAAAATACTGCTAAATTATTTCAAATAAATTCTCCTGAAGCTCGTTATTCCAAAAATTTATGATTCTTTTTTACAGTAAAATCTGAATTTTCAGCACAAGAATTCAAATTGTAGTTCTGCACCAGCCCGATAATATCCTAAATAGTTATAGGCCTTCTAACAGTCTTAGATAATGACCATGTTGACTATAAATGGTATGGAGACCAGAATCATCATAGAAACAATTTTCAATACATAACATTAAATTTGATAAATTCTTGCCATCTCTAGAGTCTTGATCTCGAGACAACCAGAGTGTGGCTTCAAGGTTTTCCTGAGAAGGAACTTCTCCAAGTGGATTGCAGTGCTTCAAAACAGAGTATAATTGGATAACTGTACTTTGAGACAGAGTTAAATACACAAAAACTGCTCACCAATTCACATCTCCAGGGAACATGGAACATTGTATTGTAAACCCTCTGTCTCTTTTTATCATTTCCTACTGATGTTGTGCTTCGCAGAGAACTGCCTCCATATATTTCCCTGAAAAAATATTGGAATGGGGACATCCCAACATATGTAGGATCTGAGTAAACACAAAACCAAGACTGACTTTAGTAAAAGGTATCAATACCCGATGGAAATCATAATCACAACAAGTAAATCAAATTCTTTTATTTTTCTTCCTTATGCAGAAAAGATTGGTAAAACTATATACATAGCAGGAAAATTTACTAGGTTCTCAGATCCTTGATCCTAATTTTGTTTTCAAAGACTACTATAATTTACTTCTTTGTTGGTTCTGAAGCAAAACATGCATTCTACATTGTATTACTTACAGCCAAAACATGTCCCGATTTTTGGAAATGGGCAGATTGATACATATCATTTGCAGGTCCATATGGGAACTAGCTTCCAGCCATTTACCAAACAATTCCCTCTAAGTTCTAACAAGCCAAATCTAAAAGGAATCCAGTAATTTGCATCTCCACCCCAAAGAAAACCTATTCAAAACACTTTAGAATGAACCACAGAGGAACCCCTAAAGCCATCCTCTGGAAGCTTGTAAAATACTAAAATATGACAGAGTAACAGACCTGAGTTGTACACTAATAGATAGCAAAGCCTTGTGAAATCACTCAAGTTTCTATGATCTTTGTGTCTTATGTCAGCTGAAGGTGCAAATTTACATGCAACATGTTCAATGAAATTTGCAGAGCAGTTTTTAAATGAAGTGACATCCTGAAAGAAAATTATGTCAGGACCTCGGGGAAAAATTAATTGAAATTGAAATGATGTCTTTCTCATTTCTTCAGTCTTCCCTTATTCCTATCATTTAATCAGCTAGCTGAGGAAATGGAAATATTTGCTTCCTTGTTGGTTCTAAAGGGAAATAGACATTCTACATAGTATTACTTAATATAGCCAAAACCTGTCCCAATTTTCTCAAATGGGCAGATTGATACATCTTATTTTTGCAGGTCCTTATCGGAACTGACTTCAATCGGCAGCAGGGGCAGAAGATGGGGGCCAATATGATCACTCAATGGATTTCCTGAGTCAATTGAACTAGAGGATACAAACCTATACAAATAGATAATTGGGTGGACATCTTTTTGCATCAGGAAATCAATCGAAAACCTGTTCATTGCTCCTTCGAAACCAGCCTCAAAACTCTTCAACTATAGGCGTGGTTTTGTTACGTAGAGGTGTGTGTGGGAAAACGTCTACAATGAACTGACACCGATGGCAGGGATCAGGCGGGGTAGGTCCCTGCCCTATAGTCTAGACTCTAACGGATTCAAATGAAGAAAACTTCCCTTTATAAATAAAGACAAAGATCATCCCCAATCAATAGAAAGATAGTGTGATAGATAGTAGTGTCGTCCTTTTCCGAATATATACGTGCTGGCCGGTGCATTAGTGTCCCACCAGGGCCTAGAAACAATCTTCGATCATCTTGATTGATTGCTTCGTCCACCAACCCTAGGTTGGAAAGTGGTACTTCATATAGATATGGCAATAGTTTGTTCTTGTGAGCCCACCTCTTCTCATCCAAAGGTGACCCAATATAATAAATTAATAGTAGCATATATATATGCCTACGCTGAAACAAACAGGGAGTGGAGTGCCAAGTGGGAGTTAATACTCTTGAAATCCAATTTGACTGAACCAGGACAACATAAACCGATGGTGGATCATCAACCATCGAGCATTGGTGGCTCACCTCCATCCACCTTTATTTGAAACACTAATACTTACTATTGACCGTTGACAGGGCTCTACAACCTGCCAGGACTGAGTGATGCTCTCTTCAACTGTCTTGGTCAAATGCATCATTTTATTATTCCATATGGACCTTAAGTAAAATTTTGGATTGATTTCGTTCCACCACACACCAAGTAAAGGTTCCTATTCAGTAGAAGGTTCTCCCCACTCCCCTATGAAAGTGAAATCTCATTACCTGGAATATTCAATTCAATGGTATGCTCATTATAATTGGGGAGGCAAGGTGGGCAGGTGATCCCTCCTTCTTATCCCTTCTCGATAGGATCTATTCTAGGGTCAGAAATGCACTAGAACTCTTGAATCACCAAGTTGACCCTAACCCTCATCATGCTCACCTTTGCATCTCTATGATGGAACGTGGACTTTATTTTTGGATTCAATGTTCTAGCTGGTATTACTAGATATGTGAAAATAAGATGTGGGATCATTGATTGGAGCAAAAAAGTTGGGTGGCTGAACCCAAGGTGTTAAATTTTTTAACACGGTAAATGACATATTATTTATGAGCAAACTTCCTTGCTGATTTTTTATTATTTTTTCAGCTTGCTGAACAAAATTTTAACTCATAAATTTAATTTTGAATGGCAGCAAAATTAACAGCCAATTTCAATTGCTCAAATACACAAAATTTTGCCCTTGAAAATTGAAAATTCAGCTTTTCATTTATAAATTTCTTCCAAGCTTACAAGGGCCTTCCCAACAGGGAAAATAAATGGCCACTGAGGAAATATCACACACAGCAAAACCTGAAAACTTCCAGCTGAGAAATTTCTCTTCAGCCCTCAATTTTGCATTTGTACAGCCTGCTTCCCAAGCGACCTTTCCATCTGTTCCATGTGCTGTTAGTCTGCCCACACACATGAGAGGAAATCTGGGCAACTTTCTGAGCCTGCCCGCGCACTTGTGAGTCCGTACAAGCTCATACAGCCTCCTGCCCATGCACATGTGGTCCATACTACGCCTTTCCTGCTGCTCTAGACCTGCCCGAACTGTTTCCTGTCCCTACCTACGTTGTACAGCCTCCTGGGTTCAATCTACAGCACACATGTGTGCCTTCTTTACTGCAAAGTCACTTTCTGAATACTTATCTCCTTTTGCTCCTTGTATTCTTCCTCTAGCTGTTGCACACTGAGTGAATGTCCTTCCCCACCCAATCACTGAGATCCTTACTGTCACTGTGTCATGTGCTCACTAATGTGTCTTCTTCCTTAGTCTAGCCTTCCATTAATAAGTCTGAGTAATGACTCAACCAAAAACCCTACTCTCCAAAGTGATTGGCGATTGAGATGAAATCTCAAATCTCAACTTCACTTGACATCAAAAGTTGTGATTTATCTAATTCACTAATACAAATAGCCTTTGCATTTCATTAGAGCAACTCACTTTTCTCATAAAAAGAAATTACTTTAATAAATAAAGTCATTGCTAAGGTTAAAAGTCAATTACGTGACTTCCACAAGCCTTCACACTTAGGCCTGTACAGAAGTACCTGCCTGAGCTACAAACATCAACACAGAATGCTCATCCTTCTAGTCCAGGCTGATACTTCTCCCTCAAGTATGCATGCCCTGTTTTTGGATTCACTGATTCAATCTCCCTTCAGTCCTAAGACAACATCTTAGGTGTCATGTCCCCATTTTTATTCTTCTTCATAGTAAAGCCAGGCTGGATTTCCAAGGCAAGGGATGTCCAGGACCCAGGTCAGTGGAGCGGGTTTATGTCATCATGGGTCCCGATGGAGTTTTGAAGAGTTTTTTAGGGATTTGATGGCATTCTCTTGCAATATTCCATCATCTGCACAGTTTGTCTTTGGTTCCGTTGCATTCTGACAACTTTCAAAAATCAGCATTATTATTGGGCATAACTTAATTAATTATGCTCGAGGTGGCATTCTAGGGAGATTAATTGATGGAACACCTCAATGTAATAGCTCGTTGGAACTATAACAAGAAGCTCTACAGGATGGGATGCTGAGAAGAGACTTCCAGTGGCCGAAAAGAGTATGGTAGGCGATTTGCCATTTTCCTTAGCTAAAAATGACTTTAATTAGTCATTTAATTAAGGAAAAATAATTCATTGGAGAAAAAAGACCAAAAGTGACTTAAGTGAAATAAAATAAAATTAAAGGTCACTTAAGATAAAGTCAATGGAGATATGGTCATGTCTTTAGAGACATGCATCTTCAATATTAAATTATTAATTATTAGTTAATTAATCATTATTTATGATTAAAAGTTGAGCTCCGAAGATGAACCCTAGCGCTGCCGCCTTCCTTCCTTCGGCCGTCGTCTGGTATGGCCCTGCTGCAGATGGAGTCAATCGATTCAGCCCCGGCTTAATGGCCTTATACCTCTCTACTGTTCCACATGATTTCCACTTGACGGTAAAAGCTCCCACTTCTCTCTTTTGCTTTGTTGTGAGCTTTGAGGCAGCCAGACTTCTGCCCTCTGTTTCTTCAACGCGCTTCTGCAGCCATCCTCAGAATGTCGTTGCAGAGGCTAAGAAAGCACAAGCAGATCTCTTTATTGCTTCTCCTCTGGCGGTTGCTCTGGGGAAGTCATTGTATGCTATAGCAGGCTGTTTGCCACTTCTGGCGCCTCCTCTGACCCCTCAGAATCGCCGTTTTTATGCTCTCCTCTTTCAGAACCCCTTCAGCTCCCTAGATCTGCCTAGATCGAGTATCTGGAAGCTATTTCGCGCAGAATTTTTTGACAAAATTACTAACATTTGGTCACTCTCTGCGTCTACTCTTAGGCCCCTGTGGCACGTCCAGGAATCGAAGACCACTCAAAGCACATGCCTCCTCACCTCTCAGTTTTGCAGGGGAAAGAGGCTCTCTGACTTCTCTCCCTCGTTCCAGATTCAAATCAGGCTCACCACAGGCAAAACTATGCTAAAATGGGTGAGCTCGACGGATCTAGTGCAGGATCTCAAGCTTGCATTGGAAATCAAACTGGGGATTCCCACTGCAGCTCAGCAGCTTCTCCACGAAGGTAAACAACTTGAGGATTTTTTTCCCCTTTCTCATTACATCATTAAGAGAGATGCCTCCATTATTTTATCCCTTCGTTTGAGAGGAGGAGCTGCTGGAGCATCATCCTCAGCTAAGGCATTTTCATACAAAGATGCAGTCCATGCTCAGAAGCCTGAAAAGACAGCTCCACCAATTCAGGCTCCCAAACCTTTTTTGGTGGACAAACTGGAGGAAGCCCCCTCCATTGAAATAATGCATCCATCGCTGGATGAGCAGGCACAAAAGTTTGCAGAGCATGCCATTATCTGCAGGTTCAATGGGCTATGGCCTTGCCCAGCAGACCTCTATCAATGGATCCACTCTAACTGGACCAACAATTGCAAAGTTCTGCTTTGCTCAAAGGGCTTCTTCATTGTAGTGTTCGCCTTCGATGAAGACTACCATAAAGCTCTAACTGCAGGTCCATGGTTTTGGGGTTCAGC
Source organism: Pinus taeda (assembly GCA_000404065.3). Taxonomy (NCBI): domain Eukaryota; kingdom Viridiplantae; phylum Streptophyta; class Pinopsida; order Pinales; family Pinaceae; genus Pinus; species Pinus taeda. Next base: position 197,409 of record APFE030424391.1, read on the forward strand.
AGGTTTATTTCTCACCCCCTGGTTCCCAGATTTCGATCCAGCTACAGCAGTCATCACCAAACTCCCCATCTGGGTCAGACTCCCCAACCTCCCAGCGCATCTATGGCACTTTGCTGTTTTCCAAGGGATTGGTAATGCTCTAGGTCGCCTCCTAGACACAGATATCTCAAGAGGGGAAAAGGGCATCTACACCTTTGCCAGAATCTATGCAGAAATAGACATGAGCAAAGGTCTCCCTGACCAGATCAATCTCAAGATTGGAGACTTTCATTGGACTCAAGCCCTGGATTACGAGAACACAGCTTTTCGCTGCCGAAACTGCCATCTCACTGGGCACCTTCAAAGCTCATGTCCCACGATGCCGGTCCACAAGAAAAAAGCCATTCCTAAGCAGAAACCCAAGAGCTGGAAGCCTCATAACCCTCCCCCCATGGATGATTTTGATTTCAGCACGGATGATGAGGAGACTGCGGAAGATATGGAAGCAAAAATGGCACAGGATCCGCCCTCGATTGAGCCTATGGACATGTCTCTCCAGCCAATCTCACAGAAAAGGATTCATGAATCCTCTCCTTCGAATTCAGACAAGGAAACTTCTCCGTCTGCCCAGCTCAACTTGCAAATCTTGCCAGAACATCAATGCTCTCCTGAATGGGTCAAAGTCGATAAAAAGAAAGGGAAAAAGTGTCGTTTTTTTTATTCCATCCATGTTGGGTAGAATCTATGCACTGCTCTTTCTTCTCTGCTCCTCTTATTTCTTCATGATCAGCTCTCTTCTCTTCTTTCTCTTCTAGGGGCCAAGGTGGATAGATTATCCTTTCCGGCTGCCCTTGTTCCTGCTCTCTTGACTGTAATGCCCTAATGTACTATATTTTCCCTTAATAGGATTAGCTTTTACTGAGAAAAAAAAAAAAAGATAAAGTCAATGGAGAAGCTTCTAGAATAATAATAAAATAATAAAATAAGATGCTTCTAGAGGCTTAGAGAGCTATCCACTAGATCTATAAATGGGAGGAGGAAATCATTTGGAGACATCTTGGATCTAATATTGTTTCTTGTATGAGAGGTTGAGAACCCGGTTCTCTACTTGAGCAGTAGCCCCAAGACGGAAACCCTTGGGTGATTCAGTGAGAGTGGGCGAGCACCCATCTCTTCCCTTTGGTGAATCCATTCAGGATTCACATGTTGTAGTTTATTGGTTTTCAGTTTGTTTTGGAGGCCGATTGCGGCATTATTGTAGATCTGTTTGAGGCCAGTTTATCTCAGCTATATGGGTTGTATGTGCATGTAAACCCCGGTTTATATAATATAATAAAGCTGAGATTGTTCCTGTTCATTGTGTTATGGGATTGCAGTGCTCTTTCTATTTAATTTTATATGGCAATCTTATGTTAAGTGAATAATATTTTTATGTGAAGTGTCTGTTCCAAATTTTGGGACATTACATTAGAGTGGTCTTCATCTAGCTTCAAATGCTCCAATTCCAGTCCCAAATGATCCAAATTCAACAATTCCACTGGTTTCAACTTTCAAGTAGTTTGTTTCTTGGCATTTATAAACACTGTAGGACACCATAAAACAGCTTGCAAAACCTTACATGCATTAGTTTTTCCTCCAACATGACCCCCAGCAATTTCCTGATGGCATTCCCATTAATAATTCCTTCCTTTCATGATCCAACACACACAGCATTAGAATTCCATCAGTCCCTAATTTATACAATTGTCCTGCAGTTAAATGACAATCTGCAGCTCACACAAGAAAATGACATCTCTGAGTTCCAGAGTCGTTCTCAGGGGCCAAACCTGAGAAGCTGGTCATCCACTGAACCCCCCGATTCCCCTGAATGAACCAATTCCCTCTAACAAGCCAAATCTAAAAGGAATCCAGTAATTTGCACCCCCACCCCAAAAAAATCATCCAAAGTACTTTAGAAACAACCACAGAAGAATCCCTAAAGCTATTCTTTGGAAGCTTGTGTTGCACTAATCGGGAAAAAATCGCAATTAAATCGTTTAATCGCGATTTTTTCAAAAAAACGATAAAATCGGGTGATTTAATCGAAAAAATAAAAAA
>APFE030424391.1:199504-257260 GCA_000404065.3 Pinus taeda
GGAGGAGGAGGTGACCCAAGCTACCCCTGTCACAAGTAGAGGACGTGGTCTACCTCTTGTAGCTCCTAGTTCTTCAGCTTCTAAAGCACCGCAGAGTCTACTGCCAACTCCACCGACATCTACATCTAGAGGGGCAAAGAAAATCAATAATATTAGACTTTAGTTATTTGGTTCATTTCATTGTATATGACATTATGACTCATGATATGAGATACATTATTATATTTTTTGTTGATATTTTGAGGTTGAGTTGGGACTCAGGAGTCAAGACTCACTATTCAAGACATGATTCACTGTTATGTGTGATTTTAGCACTAGAAATGATATTAAACATCTTATATATTAGTTCTTTTATCATATTTATGTGTCAATGTATTTATTTTATGTTGCAGATGGTTTAGATATTAAAAAAATTGTAAAAAAATGAATATTTTTGTACCAAACGATTTTTTCCCAATTATTACCGATTTTTTCCAATTATTATGATTTTTTCCGATTTTTTTCCCCGTGGCAAATTAATCCCGATAACGATTAGTGCAACATTGTAGAATACTAACATATGATAGAATAAGAGTTGTATACTAATAGAAAGCCAATCCTTTGGAAATAACTCAAGTTTGTGCGTTCTTTGTGTCATATGCCAGCTGAATGTGCAAAGTTATATGCAACATGTTCAAGGCAATTTGCAGAGCAGTTTTTAGATGAAGGAGGTGATATCTTGAAAGAAAGTTCTGCCAGAGCCCAGGGGAAAAATTAATTGAAATTAAAAGGATGCCTTTCTCATTTCTTCTGTCTTCTCTTATTCCTCTCATTTACTCAGGTAGTTACAGTATAAGCCTAAGACTATTTAGTAGGTAGAAGGCGGCCTCTGTGATCATGGTGGAAAATGTTAATTGAGGTGAGAGGGAAAATATTGGTGGCAGCATGGTGATTCTAGTTTCAAAGTTATTGTTAATGCTGTTGAAATCACCATCACAAAAATATGTCATAGAACTCCCAAAGTCAAAAGAGGAGCAAGTTGTACATAAAGGTATCTCAAGAAAGAAAGAAATTGACAAATGTGGAGCAGCCACCCAACTAGAACTAGAAGGCTATCCAAAGGAGCAATGCAATGACCCAACCTGAATACATCAATGGCATGGATAATATGCATGAAAAAACAATGATTCTGATAATATTAATCAAGCAAAAGTTACTGCAATAGGAGTGCAAGATAAGTGGACTGTGCCATGCCTGTCCAAGAACTACCAAGGGAGGCAAACTGTCTTCCTAACTGCGACATTCTCTTCACAAAGAATGAGGTGAATTTGAAGCACGCAAGACAATATGAAACACTCTTCATAACTGATCCCCACTAACCGCCAACAAATACAAAATGACAGTTGCTATAATTAGAAACCCTACCAACCCATGGGAAACCCCACCCAACATGACTTTATTACATATTACACTACTGTTAACCACTAGCCAATAAAATTTTCCTCTTAACGAGGGATTAGACTTAGACTCCCATGAAGCATTCAATGCCAGAAGACATTAATTTTCACTTTCTACAGTGTGAAGTTGGGTTTTACATAACAGTTACGTTTCACAGACGTTCAAAAGTTACGGTGGGAGTTTGAGCTGGAAAATCAATGACCCAAAGCAAATCAGTGTCACTGTTCTACCAATTAGTGTACTGTCTCATGTACTGGCCTAAGGCAAGTGGACAGCCTTGTGTTGAAACTCTCTGTCAACGCCCTTTGAAGGTTCATTCTACAAGCTTAAATGCCTAAGCACTTATTGTGTTGGTGGACTTGACTGGTTTTCTTTGGATCTAGTTTTGAATGGGGTTGTCATGGATGACCCATGAGATCATGACCAAAAATGTTGATACCAACACATTCACAATCTTCCACAAGTAGCAATCCACAAAGCAAATTTAACCATACTCAATGCACAAGACAAAGATGGGGCATGACCCTTGCTTTGGGCCTTAAAGCAGGCCAATCCTGATGGAAGACAATGTCAAGGGGGGGGCTTGCTTGAGGCAGAATATCTATTAAAGGTCAATGTAGGTATCCTAAGAAGAGATCAAGGAGAACAATAACTTGTCTGCTACAAAAAGGTAATTGTTCAATGTCAAGTAGTTGCACATTCGCTAGCTGCAAATTTAAGTTGTCACATTCTTTTCCAAATACTTCAGAGAGAGGCCCCTACCTATCTGGTATTAACCATATCTAATGTGGCATGTACTTTGCAGCCTTTCCTCACAAACTTCGACAATGCAACTACCAACTACCAATCTTCATAGCAATTTTCTGATCAAATGATCTTTCACAACTTTCAGATTAGATTAACTTCAACAACAATAATGGAAACATCACATAATGCAAAAATGATGTGGGTCAACCTTGCTTTGATATCACTTGCAATGCTCCAAGCTGAATACTAGCAAAGAGCAGCACTACAACAAGAATAAAAGATAAGTGGACCGCACACACTTATGTCCAAGAACAACTAAGGGAAGCACACCAATTTACCACCTGTGACACTCCTGGAAGTCAATTGTTGGTGCAGGATCACTTGTTATGCTTTTGTGTTGTCTACTCTCGTAACCTTGATTCAAAGCATAGGAGACTTGGGTATTGAATAGTTTCATCTTTTCTGACTATGGAGTGTATTTTTGGAGGGGACTTGAACGTGGTGATCAGCAGTTTTGACAAGCAGACTTGGTCCCCTTGCAAGGTTGCACTTCAAATGTTTGACCCCAATAGGAAACAAAAAAGGATTGACAATTGCAGTTGGTTCACTTTGGACAAACTACCAATAGGGTCATGACATGGTTCAAGCTCTGTTGTATCGGATTTATGGCCCTCTAGAGGATATGGCCTTCTCTGAAAAGGCTTGCCCAGTTGATGTGTTTATGGATATGATGGGCTCTTATTATTTTTCAATACAACCTCTTTATCACTATGGAGTACTTGGTTTATTCACCTCCTTCAACTTCAATTAAGTTGAATGTAACATTTTTGGAGTCAGGATTTTCGTTCTTGATACAGAGAGTTTGGAACCTCTTTCCTAGGCCAATGGGAGCTCAGGGATGGATCCTTTGGTGGGAGGCCATCTTTTGTCACACTAATAAGTTTAAGAGAGCATGGGGTCAGATGATGGCTTGTAGACTGAAAAAGGACCTACGAGAGGCACAGCTTAGACTTGAGGAGGTTAGCATCTTTCCTTGAAGAGGATCTTCATAATGGGCCTCTTCAAGAGCTGGCTGCACAGCTGGAGATGGTTGTTTGTAGAAGTGAGGACTACATTGCTAAATGTGCTAAGATCCATTTCTTCTTTTAGTGGATTCAGGAAAAGGATGAAGCCCTAAAATCTCCTTTGATTTCTTGAAGAGGGAAGTGGTTGTAGAAAAAGTTTTTGGTCTACAAAGGGTAAATGAATCTCTTCTAAACTAAGTTACCTAGCACATCCAAAAGGGTCATGTGCCACGAATCCAATATGTCAAACACAAATTCATGAGGACACATGTCAAACACACGATTGGCATGTGTCCTGTTCAAAGGACATGTGCCACAAGCATGTCCCATGATTCCAACACGCCCCTCCAAAAGGCTATATGTTTCCTAATGATGTGGGATTGGACAGCAATGTTAAGTTGGCATTAGCCAATATGGATCTTAATCAACCGGTGCTAGAGCCGGCCACTTTTGATGATGGTGATCCTCATGAGGGGTCATTCTCCACACTAGCAAGTGCAAATATTGGATTGTATATAGTGGATGGAGGAGAGAGCAGTGGCAGTGATGTTGACTTTGATGATGACGACATGTTAGAGGACCACTGACAATCACAAGCTATGAGATTCTTACACCTATAGTTTTAGTATCTACTCTATTTTGTATTTTCCATTAACATTCCCACCTATGGTAGCAACGACTCAATAACTATGTAATACATTTTGATTTTGATGGCTTAAGGAGAAAATCACAATTTATGGTTATAGCTTCTTGTGTGTTTGCCATTTGATCATGATTGATGTCGTAATAGTTGTATGATTTTACTTTGTATCACCATCATGTAAATGTTTTAGTTTCCAAATTCTAAAAAATTGAATCACTAATTTGTTAATATGTGTGTGTGTTGGACACCTAGTCTGTAAGGGTTGGCGTATAAGAACTCCAACAATAATGGAGAGTCCTAGAGACCTTGGAAGATGAATCCAATGGTCATGAACATTGTATTTATATTTCTATCATCATAATGAAAATGCAAATAACGTTTATTCTTTATTTTGGTTGCACTTCAGAACAGTGGTATTAGAGCAGGTCTTGCTTAGAAGCCCGTCAGAACTGCCTCTCTAGGTTTGTCAATTTATATTTCTATCATCTTAATGAAAATGCAACTCACACTTATATTTTATTCTGGTTACACATTCCAACAGTCGTATCAGAGCAAGTCTTGCTCAGAAACCTGTCAGATCTGCCTCTCTAAGTTTGTCAGATCTGCAATCCTGAAATATTTGGCAGTTTTTCTCTGTACGCACAGCTTTGCCATTCTAGGCACTACTCTATCCCTACCCTGGCATTTTCTCAAACCTGTCAACTGCCATTTCTCTCTCTCTATCCATTTGCGTAACGTTCCAAGATTTTCTCATCTGTGTTCTGCCCACATTGGTGTTACACTGAGATGTTGTGGAATTTGATGCAGAGACCATAATTTTGAGTGTAAAAATGTCAAATTTTATGCCTTTTGACGGTGAATTTGTGGGATTTCATTCAGCGATCAAGCAGTGGATTCATGGATTCTCATTCTGAGACAGATAGTTTGAAGGGGTATTTTAATTGGAATTTGACTACGTTGTAGAATCTGCATTGCTTTTTGCCGATTGTCGAAGCTTTGGAACATGATTGATAGAACATATTGTGCCAGCGTGCCACAGCAGAGGCTTGCTTCTAGTGCTAGAGGCCATCGGGTCACAGATGTTAGAGCCGATAACTGGCTGTCATCCCTTTTCGGGCTTAATTCAGCCAAATCTGCCACAGAAAGCATGAAAAGAGTCATTGTGGTGAATGATATTGCAGCCCCAGGATTTGTGTAGCAAAATAAATGGGTATTCTAAGTCTTACCCAGAGAGGCCTGATCAGGCTAACTGTTCTCATTACATATGCACTGGTTTTTGTGGATATGGAATGAATTGTCATTTCCATCATCCCACTAACATTAAGCAGCAACTGCAAGTTGCTCGAAACAGAGGTGAACTTCCTAAAAGAGTGAGACACAATGCCAGCCAGTTTTATATGAAGACTGAAACGTAAATTTGGTGCAGTGAAGCACATTTTTGTGGGCAAGCATAGTGTCGGGCATGCCTACCTACATTTTGATAGTGCAACATCTGCAATTGGTGCACAACATGCTCTTCACAGCAGATGGTTTTCTGGAAAAATGATTATAGCAACATTCATGTTGTCTTATACATACAAGGAAAAATTTCCCGACAGCAAATGAGCTGGTCCTAAACAAATTTAGGCATTTCAAGGAAAGAAAGGAGGAAGTTGCAGAACCAGAAGCTAACCCAAAGGGGGATCAGAGGACAATGTTTGCTTACCAGATATGCTTGAAGGCGGATGATACAAGTTTTTCTCAAGAGTTGGAAAGGTATGTGATGTGAGGCTTATAATGGACCGCAATTCTAGGTGGTCAAAAGGTGTTGGGTATATTGAGTTTTATGATGCCATGTCAGTTCCAATGGCAATAGCATTATCTTGTCAGTTGTTGCTTGGTCAGCCTGTAATGCTGAAACCATTAGAGGGCTAAGAAAAACCTAAATCAATCATGTTTCTAGGGTTGTTAGAATTGTTGGCGGTTTTATTGGGCCTTATTCTAGTGGAGCCAGAAGATTGTACATTGGTAATCTCCATTTCAACATAACCGAGGATCAGCTTTGCCTGGTTTTCGAGCCATTTGTGCCATTAAGCTTGTTCAATTGCCTACTAATCTAGAAACTGGCCACTGCAAGATGTTTTGGATTTGAGGTCTTTGGAGACCCTTGCAGAGATGGAGTTATTCAAGAGAAGTAAACTATTAACGACATAATAGTTGAAGCTGAAAGGGTTCATGAGCTTACGCCATAAGGCAGTGGCTTGCTTTGGAAGAAACAACAAAAAGATGTTAACTTGCAAATAGTGTTTTTGGTAAGTTTGTTAGTTAAATTGTTTGGTAAAGAGGTACATTTTTGGTAGAGGCCGACACCCTTCTTGAGTTTGCCACATGGAGGATCAGAGTTTTTTTATCTTCATCCATGTGAACACTGAACATTCTAGAAACATATTCATCCTCTCACTTTGTTTGGGATAAGAGGGGATTGACATAAGTGATTGAAAGTGAAGCTTCTAGTTTTGAAGCCCTATCAAATCAAGCACATACAAGCGAGCTTGTGCAACAGTGATATCATCTTCTCAACTTGTATCTGATAGGGGGAACTGATGATCAACTACCAGTTTCGAAGAGCCTAAGCCACAGTCTGAACCAAAGCCTTAATTATGAACTAGAACGAAAGTTGTAGCCAGAGTCAAAGTTACGAGCCTCATTCAATTTGCAGTCATCTTCAAACAAACATATGTGAGCACTTCCAAAAGCAGAAGACAACAACTTCTTGCCAAATTTGGAAATGTTCTCGAAATTGTTGAGCCTTGGAGCAAAGTTCTATCAATTTGCAGTCATCTTCAAACTAACATCAGGGAGCACTTCCATCAGCAGAAGACTTCAACTTCTAGCCAAATTCAAAATTGTTCTAGGAACTGCAACAAGCATTCCAAAGTTGGTGGTCAGCCTTAAACCCCCACAGGTTGAGACCTCGAGTTCTCCCACCTCATTGGGTTTGTGGTCTTCCTTAAAAACCACCATTTCAAAAAGCACATCTTAGTCATTGGAGTACATCCCGTCATTGGTTGCCATGCATTTTTGCATTTTTGTGTTCCAGCTCTCCTATTGGACTCATATACAACCCTTCATATTAACAGGGGAAATGTTGGACACCTAATCGGTAAGGGTTAGAGTGTAAGCACTCCAACAGTCATGGGGAGACTAAGAGACCTTGGAAGATGAATCCAATGGTCATGAACATTGTATTTATATTTTTAGAATCTTAATGAAAATGCAATTCACACCTATCTTTTATTCTAGTTGCACATTCCAACAGTATGTATGTATAAGGCATATTTTGGTTCTGTCACAAGCAATGTTTTAAAACTCCGACTCCGACTCTAACTCGGCCGAGGGTCGACTCCGACTCCGACTCCAACTCTGGCTCGGTATCGACTTGGCCAGCTCGATTTCAATGACTCGGTCGTTGTAAAAAATACATTAAATATTTATTTTTTATAAAAACACATAATTTTAAAGGATTTTCATTCATGTTTCCAAACACACAGCATTAGAATATAGATAGAAGACAACATATGATCAAAGTAGGCTCATGAATATATCCATTATATCGAAATGGCACCCAGTGCACTGTCCAATACATACACGATGATGATATAGAGATCAAAACAAAAACACATAACCAAGGAGGCTAGAAATGGCCTCCACAACAAAAGTTTGTGACCAGTACTACTGGCTACTGCTAGAGTTGCCAACATCATCTGGCTCAGTGTTACTTGGGAGCAAGAGCGACATTTTCAGAAGCTCCCGGTTTGGGAGTGAATCCCGGAGGAGTTCGACAACCAATTTCACTAACATCAAGGTACATAGAGGGATTGGTGCTCTTGATTAAATATGAGTTCCATACCCTAACACATGACAAAATTCAATGGAAACATTGCAATCCCCCAATCCTGAAATCTTGAAAAACTGATAAGTCTGCTGAATTTTGAATGAGATCTAAAATTCTACTTTCTCCATATGAAATCCAATGAGGCCGGAACCATTCTCAAACATCTTGAATCATTTCATGGCAATGTTAAAAATTTAAGTAAAAGGATGAAAACAGGGAAGCCTAGGGAGCCCCCAAAAATGAAATTTCAAAAAAAAATGCCGCTCAAGTGACTTGACCGGCCGCTGTTACCGAGCCGGCCCAATTGGCTCAAACTCGGCCGAGCCGGCTAGGTTGTTACCGAGCCAGCCGAGTTGTTAGCCAACTCGGTCGGCCGATCCGGTTCAAAGGCCGAGTCGACCCGGTTGGGCTATGACTCGAACCAACTCGGCCGATTCGGAGTCAAAACGGTCGATTTTTAAAACAGTGGTCACAAGTTGATACATGGCATGGTTCTTGGCACAGCAGTGTAGCTTGAAGGCGTATTTGGTTTTTTCCCAAGTTCAAATCCAAGTGAATTAATCTGGCCTAATTGTGGCTCTCGGTTAAGCTCGAAGGCATATATTTTGATTTTGTCACTAGTTCGAGTCTAAGTGAAAACAATTTCGATGAATAGTAGTGAAGAGGAACACCGCAGCTAAATTGGTAATCAGTTTAGTTATGCCATTGGTGGTCATGAGTTTGAGTCCTGTCAAGTTTGCCGATTTTTTTTATTAATTGAAAAATGCATTTTGTCGAATCTTTAAGCAAACAGGCGAAGTCATTATGTCAAACGCGTACCAAAAAAGTGCATTTTGTAGACTGCAGATCGGAAAGGTGCATTTTGTTGATTAATTAATTTTCATGATGTTTTATGGGGCAATTTGAGGTGCAAATTAATTTTTGAAAAGGGGCAAATGGCAAGAATGTTATTGTAATCTATAAGGGGAGCAATAAAAGTCATGAAATTTATGGAGCTTATGAATAGGTACAAGTAAAGGAGAAGATGCTACTATTGAAGAATGAAGAACAGGTTGAATTGAAATGAACAAATTTGTTTTGCGCTTGTGGATCCAATTTGAAAGATTGTAAAAAGTGATCCACTATGTTTTGGTGAAAGAGGTCAGTGCCTCAATCAGGTTGGAGCCTACAAACTTCAGAGGTTGGTGCCTGTTAAAATTTCATGTTCTTTGCATAGGACAGTCACTTCAGAATTCCATATTAGCCCATTTATTAAACCATTAGCAATCATATGAATTATTATCATTTTGATAGTAACTGAAGAAAGAACATATACAATTAATTGATGAAGACAAGCCAAGATAAGAGAACACAATGATATGGCTCAAGCTAAGGAAAAACTAAACCCTTGATCAAATCTTCTTATTATTAATATCAATTGTTCAGCAGAGAAAGAGGGGGAAAATACAAATGATAACAAAGAAGCAACCCTAGCAATTCTTCCATTCAGCCTTCAAACAATGGTAGACAGGTTCTGCCTTAACCAGTGATCAATAGTAGACAGCGCAGCTGTAAAAAAAGCATCTATACTGAGCAGACAAGTCTGATCAACATGGTGATGTAACAGTTGTAGATCTGGAACCCAAACTTACTCTAGAGTATGAGGCTCCTCCTCAATGTACCCTACAGCTTTCCTGTATCAACCAACAGCCCAAACACATGGAAGATTCAAGAAACCCTCTATTCACCTGTCTTGTACAAGGAGAAGATGCGGCTAGGGAAGAGGAGCTTTCCTAGCCCACTCGGTCCACAAAACAAACCTTCTAACTTACTGTAGAAGGTGTCCTTACCTGCGGCCACAACAGCGAGAATATAACCCTTAAAATATGCACAGGAATTCCTCTTACCTTTCTTCTGAGCTGCGGCCTAGGTTTGCAATGAAGTCTGCCTCAAAATCTGGTCAAAATCTGTCCAGGAACTTGTCCTTCATGATCTGCCTAAGATCTCCGACATCTGCAGCTAGGTCTGTAAGGAATCTGAATCCTTCCAACAAAAATATTCCTCATCCAGCTCGAGTTCCATGGCTCCTATCTTCCTGCCTCATAACCACACCAAAATCGCAGAGCCAATCCATGTGTAAATGCTCTTAGGATATCTCTAAATGAAGGTGGAGGCACCCCTATTTATACAATTCAGTAGAGGGTCAAGAGACGTGTCTATACGACCTGTTGAGCTGACATAGAGATAAGGCGACCTTGATCATTTTCGTGTGAGAGAATAAATCCAAAAACCCACTTTTACTTATCCAAATTTGACAATCTTTAGATCAATTTTGGTCCTCTCGAAAAGAGGAATTTAATGCAAAAATCATCTCCATCAAATGGGATGTCCAAAGTGGAATTTCGCCCTAGTTGCCAATTTTAACAGTGCCTCAATCAGGTTGGAGCATGCAGCAAGTTGGTGCTTGCATATTTCATAGGTCGGTGCCTCAATCAAGTTGTAGCCTACAGCAAGTTGGTGTTTACATATTTCAGAGTTTGATGTCTCAATCAAGTTGTAGCCTAACAGCAAGTTGGTGCTTGCACATCTTTGGGGGTCGGTGCCTCTAGCAGGTTGGTGCCTGCAAATATATTTCAGGGGTTGGCGCCTGCAAATTCATTTTGGGGGTTGGCAACTACAAATTCATTTTGGGGGTTGGCGCCTGCAAATTCATTTTGGGGGTTGGCAACTAAAGATTGAAGAAGATAAAAAGATTTGTGATTTTCACCCAGAAGGGTTTCCACATACATTTGGTGTGCGTTAGAATTAGGTTGTCATTAATGTCAACCCATGCTGCGCCTAGAAGAAGCCCCACATTTGATGAAAAAAATGATTGGGAAGATCAATGTTTTTTCCCACAAGGCCATAATCATTTGATTGCCCCTGTCCTGCCATTCCCAACAGTAGGTGGCATGCCACATATCTCCTCACGGTTGAGGAGATAATAGATATGCCTTCCCAAAGATGAAGCCCCGAAAGCATAGTTAGGATGCCCAAAATGAATGATAAAAGGCAGCCATATAATTGGAAAAGCTTGAATGACTTATGTGGGCCTTGAGTTGATCAAATCTGCCTTAAAAAGAGAAAATATTCATTAAGAATTTGGCTTCAAAGGAAGGGTTAAAGTTGGCTCTTTTTAAGGGTGAATTTATCTTTGCTTGAAGGTCAATTCAGCCTACAAAAATGGAATTTACTGAAGTCGGCTCCATTGGTTTAAGGGCTACTCGGCCCCCCCTTCTAGACCCCTCCTTAAACTATAAATAGAGCTCAGTTTCCCTCCTAAAGGCATGATTATCACACGCTGATCTGAAGTAATTTTTCTTGTTATATCTCTGAGGCCATGGCAAAAGAAAAATCAGGAGAAGGAGGTCAAATTCTTAAAGGGGTTCTAGGCTTATTTTCTTATCTTTTGTTGGGTTTTTGCTAGGTCTGAGACGTGTTCTATAGAAAATTCTCTGAGGCATTCTTGGCTCTCTGAGGCAAAGCTTCTAAGGCCTATTTCAGCCCCCATCTAAGGCACAATCACGGCCCCACTGTGGTAGGACAAATCGAGTTTCCTGAGGTTTTTTCATGGACGAGTTTGGGCAGAATTGAGGCTGAGGCTGAGTTAAAGGGAGTATTAAGGCAAACTTTGAAGCAGTCCTAACGCCCCTTTCCAAGTGAAATTTAGGCCAGGACAGACGCTCCTTTTTCGGCCCTCTTGAGGTCATTTTCTGAGGCATTTCCACAGCTTGATCATAGGAATATCCGAGCTTGGTTAAAGATTATGAGGCAACATTAAAGTGTGGTCAGAGCCTGTTCTAGGTCCCGAAAAAAGGCCACATTAAGCTGCAGTATTTGAGGCCAAGTGTTGGCCAAAGAAGGGTGACAAATGTTGTTGCAATAGGATGTCGAGTAGGCCTGAGTTAGCTGCACAGTGGGGATTTGTTTATCCCCTGTTTCTTGGACTTCAAAAGGGACAAATTCGGCCAATTTTAAGGGTTGTTCATGGATTGTTTAAAGGGTTGATCTAGAGCCAAGGTTGGCAGCAAAAAAAATGAGTGTACAGCACTGTGTAAAGGCTACTCAGAATTGAAGATCAAGGGCTGATTTGTTCACAAATTGAAGTTTTGATCAGAAGGCAACTTTGAAGCAACAATGGGAGCAGAAGGCAAATCAGTGGCAGCTAGATGTTCATCTTCCTCTGTGTTATAATCTCTTAAAATAATCTTCCTCTGTGGTATAATATCTTAAAATAATTGAGGCATGAGTAGATTCTTGTGTTTGTTTAATAGTTATATGTTGCAAATTGAAGTCTGATCTACAACAACATTTAAAAGCAGCCCTGAAGGTTGTGAGCAGTTTGTTCACAAAACATTATTGCATACAAATTCTGATCTGGGTATATATCAGCAGAGACAGCAATAAAAGTTTATTTGTATATCCTTGTAAGTGGGTCATTGTCCCTGGTACAGGTACCCAGATTTGTTTATTTTATCTTCAATAATTAGGGTGGCAGGGTGGTGCTAGGGCAAGTTGGAGCTTGCAGGGTGTTAGTGTTGAGTTGTCAAGTACAACAGATACAAGCACAATATTTATGAAATACTGATAATTAGTTCTAATGATATAGATCTTCTTTTAACAATTCCAGTTTATTATTAAGCAATTACACTTCAGAAATTTAACCATAAAACCATAACGACAGTAGAGATCACAATGCACAAAGAGAGCACAAAATTAGCCTAGGAAAATCCACATAAGGGAAAAAAACCCAACCACCTTATTCTTAGAGAAATTCTTCAATTGAACAAGAGATGCACCTAATTCTGCAAGTTAGAGAGAGATACAAATTAGAGAGAGAGAGAGAAAGATGATCTTCATCCTTCTTTTCGTCCTTCTTGTCCTTCGCTTGGATACCGAGAAACTGTCTTGCTTGTGAGAGGTCAAATGGTGACTTTATGGAGGAAGTCGAATGCCTTTATATAGCGTTCAGCCTTCACGAATGGTTGTGTTTCTTCACTAGGTCCAACTTGACTTGAGGGAGGGCTGACTTGATTATTTTGGAGCCAAAAATTCAAAATTCAAATTTCATTTTAAATTTGACTCGAAGAACATGTCTTATATAAATTCTTTCAAGGGCTAAATAATCAAAATGACATGAAGAACATGTCTTACAAATTCTTTATACATTACAAGGACTAAAATATAAATTATGAAAACCGACCATAGCTACGAAATTCGACACTCTCTTAGCTAGGGAGGTATTCGTAATGACTAGACAGATGTTCTTCTTGTGAACAAAAGGTTATAACAAATCATCAATATTATCAACATCATTCAACTACCAAATTCTGGTGAATAACTTTCACACGGTAGATTTATCATTTATCAACTTTCACACGGTAGATATATCAGCATCAATAGGCTACCATCATTTTGGTCGATGCCTCTAACACATGCTGCATACTCACTATAATTTGGTTGGTATTCTTGACACATGGTAGAATAGCCATAATTTTGGTCAATACCTCATTAGCATCAACTACTCTACATAACTTTGGTCTAGTTGTCACATAATATACAAACTAGTCTTGATTCACCATTATACTGGTCGGTACCTAACACATGGTGAATCCCCAAAGGCCACACTCCATCTGAGTAATTCGGGGCTTGATGCTAATGAATTTGATGTTGAAAAACCACACTCTTATCTGAGTAATTTTGGGCCTCTATGACCATTCTTCCTAATTCTGGCCAATAAATTGACACAAGAAGAATGTTTGTCCTCGGCCAAACCATTCTCCCTAATTTTGATCATATATGAGACAAGGAGAATGTCATTCCATGATGCTATCTCATCAACACTCCCTCTCAATGAGAAAGGTGTTCTCAATAAGTCCAGGCTTGTCCCTAAAGTATACAGACTTCACATTGGACAGAGACTTTGTAAGAATATTAGCAATCTTCTCATCAGTAGAGACATACTGGAGCTTCACTGCTCCCTTTTGCACCATTTCACAAATGAAGTGGTACTTGACCTCAATGTGCTTCAACATGTCATGGAAAATTGGATTATATGTCAGCGTCACACACCTTTGATTATCACAATATATCACAGTAAGTTCTAGCACATGATCAAATAGTCCCGCAAGTAGCTTTCGAAGCCACACTGCTTCACAACTCGCTAAGCTAGATGCAAAATATTTTTCCTTGGCAATGCTAAGTGCAACATATGTTTGCTCCCTGCTCGTCCACAAAATCATAATGGATCCCAAACTGAAGCAGCCTCCGGAAGTACCTCTTTCTGTCTTCAACACACCCTGCCCAATGTGCATCTATATAGCCCTGCAATTGTATGTCACCGTTTGAGACATACCTCAAACCATAATCAACCATACCAAACAGATATCTCAATATGTGCTTTGTTGCAATCCAATGATCATGCCTCAGTTCCACCTGGAATTAGCTCAACGAGTTTACTACAAAGAAAATGTCTAACCTGGTATTAACCAAATACAACAATGAGCTAATCAACTTCCGGTACATGGATGGATCTACCAAATCAAACTCAGAGTCTCTTAGCTTTCTTAGATTTGTCACCATGGGAGTCGACATCGACTTACAGTCCATCATTCCAAACTTCTGTAGGATGTTGATAATATATTTGCCTTGACCAAGAATGACTTTGTCGGGCTTTTGCCATACTTATAGCCCCAAATAGTAGTGCGTTAATCCAAAATCCTTCATGTCAAATTCAGAAGCCATCTCCCTCTTACACCAAATAATGAGATGCTCCACACCTATCAGAAATTAGTCATCAACATATAGTAATAGAATAAGCTCATTTTTCTCAACCTTGAAGTACAAATTTGAATCAGCATTAGTCTTGGACAAACCAAGTCTTGTCAAATAACTATCAATTCGTGTATACCATGCTCTCAGTGCTTGCTTAAGTCCATACAAGGCTTTCTTTAGTCTGCAAAAGTGAGACTCTCTTCAACGGACCTCAAAACCTTGAGGTTGTTCAATGTACACTTCTTCCTCTATTACACCATTAAGAAAAGCAGTCTTCACATCCATCTGATGTAAACTCTAACCCATAGAGGAAGCAATAGAAATAATAGGCCTAATGGTAGTGTACCTGTTGCAGGGAACGACCCCCAAGGTGGTGTACTCGTACCAGAAACTCGCCAAAAAGCTAAAGCGCTCCCGAAACATGACTGAAACAGGGTTGAAACGCTACCAAAAAGTTTCAAGGGCGTTTCAGCCCAAATCTGCCCTGATTCCGCCCAAATTTTCCCAGTTTTCGTGACTTTTTTGCCCCCTATGGGCTCACTCAAGCACTCAAGAAGGTTGTGGGGCCCTTCTATAGCCAAAATAAATTTAATATAATACTAAATTTTATCTCTAATCACTCCACAAACTAATATATCTCCAATCAATCCACGCTCTAGTTCTGCTAAAAAACAACTTGTTCTATTTTTGTTAATGAAGATGAGGATTAGGATTATAAGATATGTCATTGTATTTGTCATTAGCTCATGTTATATTTCATCTCCAGCATATATAGCCATGTATAAAGGTTGATTTTGGATATAAATCCTCATGTATAAAGGTTTATTTTCAGACCTTGGATGTACAGTATCATTTATAAAGGACAATTTCGGATTTTGAATCATGTAATCATCTGTGCCAGTTAACATAGACTGGTTTTTCCTTCTAAAATGTCATTTATGTGTTTCATAATTCATCCTTTTTTTCTTGGAAGATGTGTTTTAACTCATTGGTAAAAAAAATTATGTACATACATACATACATATATATGGTGTTTTGCTCAATGTTTCCATTTTTAGGGAGTCGCGTTTCCAATCGTACTAGTTTCATAATCTTCTAGACGTTTCGGTGTTTCATGCAACTTAGGTCTCATCATAGTCTTCTGAGTCTTATCCCTAAGAGAACCCTCTAGCCACAAAATTTTTCTTGTATTTATCAATACTTCCACCCATTCCATGCTCGATCTTGTATATCCATTTGGATGACACCACAAATTTTAATTCAAGTCTAGGCACAATTTCCCATACATCATTCTTCATAATCGATTGGTATTCTTCCAACATCACATCCTTCCAAACTTGTTAGCTAGTTGCTTCTTCAAAAGTGGAAGGTTCAGCATCAATAAGATTAGTCATTAAAGTTGTATATCCATAATACCTCTTTGGCCTCTTGCTTTCCCTAAAGGAGCCACGTGGTGTTGCATGTCCTTCTCCTTCTTGCAAAGTGGACCTTTGACAAGTTGGCCTCTTCCTAATTTCAGGAACAACAACTAAGTCCACTAGATCATTAGGCCTTTCTAGCTCTTCTTGATGATCAACAAGATGTTTTGAAGGATTTGATGGACCAAAATCTTCTTCTTTCTTGGGAGCTTCATATTGTTCGTCCTCGTCAGAGTCCATAGGGACTTCTTTGGATTTCCAATAGGCCACATTCTCATCAAAGGTCAGATCCCTACTAACTTCAACTTGTTTTTGTCCAGGAACATATATTCTATAGGCCTTTGATGACTCATTATATCCAACGAATATTCCTTTCTTTCCTGAAGGTTTTAACTTCCTTCTCTTATCTTTCATTACATGAATATAAATAGGACAACCAAATATTCTCAAATGACTAACCTGAGGTTTTTTTCCAGTGAACACTTCTTCAGGAGTCTTATCTTCCAAAATTTGATAAGGACTTCTATTTTGAATGTAGACGGATGTCATAGATGCTCCGCTCCATATAAACATAGGCAGGTCTTAATCGTGTATCATTGCCTTCAAAGATTCTTCAATAGATCTATTCTTTCTTTCAACAACTCCATTTTGTTGTGGATTGTAAGGGACTATTAACTCCCTCTTAATCCCACCTTTACAAAAGGCAACGAGTGCCTTGGGGGTGTATTCTCCTCCATTATCAAATCTCAAGATCTTGATCTTCTTTCCCATCAAGTTTTCTACTTCAACCTCGAATTCCTAGAACTTGTCAAAGACTTCATCCTTCATCTTCATGAAGTAAATCCACATCTTGCGCGAGAAGTCATCAATAAATGTTACATAGTATAGGGAGCCTCCAAGAGATTTTACTAGTGTCGGACCACATACATCGAGATGGACCAGATCTAGGATTTCCTTAAATATAAGTTCACTACTTAGAAAAGGCTCCTTGACATTCTTCCCAAGCACACATCCTTTACAAACTTCATCATGTTCTACCTGCAACTCTGGAACACCTACAACCATCTACTTTAACACTGGCAAAACTCTATGGCGAAGGTGAGCAAATCTTCTATGTCAAAGCTCAAATGGATTAATATCATTATGTACAAGAGCTTGGGTAGGTTGTTTCCAAAGTCTATACAACCTTCCTTCACAAACTCCAATCACTCTAGTGGAATCTATATTAGAGCCTTTAGGCCAAACAAGAACTTTGCCATTAATAAATGCTACTTTATCTTCCAAGCATGAAATAGAAACCAGATTTTTCTTCAAACCTGGTATATATAATATGTTGCTAAGATGAACATTATCACCTTATTCTAGCTTAATGGATGTCTTCCCAATGCCTTTCACTGCATTATTGTTGTTGTCTCCAAGATCCACCTTTTGTGACAATCTTCTTTCCATCAAACTTGTGAGGTTGTCTGTATCTCTCATCATGTGCCTTGAGGCAACACTGACTACTAGCCACAAGTCTTCACTATCTACAATAGAACTAGTAAGAGCATAAAATAAAAGAATTATTTATTACCTAGATCTTCATTCTTACGCTTCTTTGGATGTTCATTCAAGTCCATTGTGGTAGCATGTTGGTTCATTTCCTCTTTCTATCATTCAATCTTTCAGGACAACCGCTTCTATAATGACCAAATTTATGACAATGATAGCATTGAATTTTTTACATGTCTCTCTTTCTTTGAGGAGTAGAACTTCTTTCTTCAGGGCTTCTTCCTTCATTTCTTCTTTGAAAGCCAAACTTCTTTCTTCCTCCACCTTTCTTGAAACATGTTGCATAAGCTTGAGAATCGCCTTCTTCGGATCCTTGAATCTTTCCGCTTGATATGAGTCTTAATTCTTCTTGAATACACGCAGACCATAGTTCATCAAACTTTGGAACATCTTTTCTCGCACATATTCCTGCTGCAAATGAATCCCATGACTCAAGTAAATCGTTAAGCGTTGTAGTTACTAGTTCTTTTTTGGGAATGATTTCATCAATCACTTGAAGTTGATCTCTCAATTTAGGCTATAGCAATGTTGCAAACATCGGCAAAGGTCTGGAAAACCAAAAAATCATAAAAATTGGGAAAAATGTCGGTAAAAATCAGCAAACATCAACTAGGCCAAAAAATCATGATTTCGTGATAAAATCGGGATGTTATTGAGATGTTTGGCGTTCGCAACACTGGGCTATAGTATCATTCCTTATCATTCTAACATCACGAAGCTCATTCTTCAAACTCATTGCTCAACCAATATTGTTGATAGTGTACAAACCAATCAGGGCATCAATCATTTTCTTTGAAGAGTCAAGATCGACGATATATGGAATCAAATGATCTCTGACAGAATCTACAATGATACTTCTAGTTGTAATATCATCTTTTTCGAATCTTAATTTCTCTTCATCTTTTTCAAGTTTAGTAACCTTTCCCTTCACAATACACAAGAAATCCTCTTTTGCAAGAAGAAGATCAATCCTTGTTTTCCAAACCATCAAGTTTGTAGCTCCTAATTTGTTTTTTGCCTTCATATGGGAACCCATAGTCATGGACAAGCAAATAGATTGTAGATATAGGCCTTCCTCAAGAGTGATCTCTTACCAAAACTTCTTAAATAGTGATCTCAATGTCTGTTTCGTCACCAAAGCTGTAACAACATGTTGAGTTTTCAAGTGCAATAGATACAAGCACAATATTTTTGAAATACTAATAACTAGTTCTAATGATATAGATCTTCTTTTAACAATTCTAGTTTATCATTAAGCAATTACAGTTCAAAAATTCAACCATAAAACCATAAGGATGGTAGAGATCACAATGCACGAAGAGAGCACAAGATTTACCCTGGGAAAACCCACTTAGGGGAAAAAACACAGCAACCTTTTTCTAAGAGAAATTCTTTAGTTCAACAAGAGATACACCTAATGCTACTGGTCAACTACGAGGTCAAACTGGCCAACAAAGCTTATGGTCAAACCTGGTCTCTAGCCCTCAAGTCAAGCCTCCAATCTTCCCTGCAACTCAGCCTGATCTAATCTGCCCTATGCTGAAAATCAGCCTCCCAGAAACCCAGAAATTCAATCTTCCAATCTGCCCAGAAAACTACCCAAAAACACGTGCGAGCTACAGAAAGAGAGATGGAAGTTAGAGAAAGAGAGATGATCTTCATCCTTCTTTTTGTCCTTCTTGTCCTTCGCTTTGATGCCCATAAGCTATCTTGCTTGTGAGAGGTCAAATGGTGCTTTCAGTGTTTTGCCTTCACGAATGGGTGGGTGTCTCTTCATTGGGGCCCACTTGACTTGAGGGAGGGTCAACTTGACTATTTTGGAGCCAAACATTCAAAATTCAAATTTCAAAATTTTATCTTTTAAATCTGACATGAAGAACATGTCTATATAAATTCTTTCAAGGGGTAAATAATCAAAATCAGATGAAGAATATGTCTTACAAATTCTTTATACATTACAAGGGCTAAAACATAAATTATGAAGACCGACCATAGCTACAAAATTCAACAGTTGGAGCATCCTTTCAGTTGGAACTGATAAAACTAGGGTGTTGGAGCATCCTTCCAACTGGAGATGGTAAACCGAAGTGTTAGAGCATCCTATCAAGAGTCAAAGCTTCCTCATAAAACAGAAATTTTTTTCTAACAGAGTACTAGGAAGTTGGAGCCTCCCTTCAATTGGAGTTGATAAATTATTGTACTCATCAATTATATTAGAAAGCATTCGGTAGTTTTTCTCCTAGAAGGGTTTCCACCTAAAAAATTCTCATGTATTGTTCATGTTATATGATGTTGATTTATGTTTTGATCTGATGATAATGATATTTATGTTGAGTATGTTGTCATTGATGTCAAAGCGGGTGTAGGTGCAGGATGTAGATATTGTCATTGATGTCGAGTATAGTTGGAGGTTATTGATATGATACAGGTAAAATGATGATGGTGCAGGATGACTGAGATAATGCAGTTTGGTGATGTCACTAGATGATGTAGTTGGATGAAACCCTAACACTAGGGTTAGGTTTCCTGGTCGATGGATATACCCTGCATTTGTTGGAATTTTTAGAGCAGTAGATCAGCAAGTTTTCATTCGTAACCCTCACAATCGGATTCTCCTCGTCATGCTAATTCCATTGATATATGGAGCATCTCGTGGGCCCTCACGGTTTGTGAGAAATGCTCAATCAAAGTTGAAGACCCAATTTAGGGTGCAAAACCCCAAGGGCTAACGATGTGGCAACAATGTGTGATGACGTGGCATAGAAGGATTGACGTGTGTGATGATGTGGCAAAGTTTATGAATGATGTGGCAACCTTTTCCTAGATGGAAGCCATAGCATAAAGACATTTATTGAAAACCCTAATTCAGCTAGGGTTTTGGACCATAAAAAAAATTAAAAGTAAAATAAAAATAAAAAAATTATAGTCAAAGTTCCTATCAAAATGGATGATGTGGCAAATTAGTACTAAATTCATAAAGTCAAAAGGGTCCTTTTATTAAAAATCAATTAAGTAGTCATGGCCAACATAATTTGGTGGGGATACCATATTTTGAATTAAATAGGCTTTGTGATTTTTAAATTGAACATTCAATTTTAATTTTCCCGCTTATACGACAGGTCAGTCCCACCTAAATCACCCAACAGGTTAATATATATACTAAGCCTATTAGTCCTCCAAGTGTAACTCGAATGCTTAATTAATCTGAGAAACCTGTGGCTTCAATAGTATTGAATATCTGACCAGGAGAAGTTTGGCAAGGGTTTCTGGAATAATTTTTGGGTTTGGATCTCTTCTTATTTTGCTTTTGCAGGTGCATTCTCTGCGGCCAAAAACAATCTATAGCTGCGGCCTAACTGCGGTTCCGCCTAAAGTATAAAAGAAGTTTTCGCTGGAAATTAAATTAACCTTGCGAGTGTTTCTCTTCTCTCTCACACGTTCATTATACTCAGACCTTCTCTGCACAAATTACAGACTGGCAGATTGTAACTAAAACTTCATCGAACTTCAGATCAATGTGCCACTGTGCCGACAGGGGAGGTAAGCATACCAAAGAAGTTGGGCATCTGTTAATACTTTCTATTGGTTCTATGGGTTTTGGCATTCGTTGTTTTGATTGCAGATCTCAGGTCTTCTGTGCAAGGGTGGTTCGTTCTTGTTTTGACTAGAACTGAAGGAGTGGAACTCAGTATCCATGCCAGCAGCCTTTCTTTCAGGGATCGGGACATTTGTCCATCATATTGCAAAACATCTATGTCTTGCACGCATTAAATCTTTACACATCCCTGCGTCAGACATTGCAGTGCCTTTCCCTTACATTGCAGAAGACTACATCATATTGACCTCATTGCAGTGAATTCACTAAGATCCTACAGTAACTTCACTATTCTCAACTGGTGGCTCAATTATGGTATCAAACTTCTTGAAACTCATCCTGTGAAATATCCCAGATTCTGAGGTGTCGCGCCTTAGGTAATTTATGACACAAATAAATACGCCTCTGCAATATGGTTCATTATATGGAGGGTAACTGATGAATGAGCTGAGCCTGCGTTATCATTTTTTACACCTATAAAGTGACAGAACAAAGACTATAGGTGCTACACTGTGGATTCGTTATCTAATCATCATTAGTACTTGCTGAGGTTGTCAATGAATACCTGCATGTTACCATGCACTTGTGCCATATGAAGAAGAGAATATAGGTGTTGTTGTAGGTCCTGAGGATTACTTGTATAACAAGTATGTGCATGTAATTGATGTTGATTACATTGTGAAACGATTAATGTAATTTTTGATAAATTTGGACAGTGAGCATATGTTAAAATAAACAGTAAGAAACAGTGCACAAATTGAGACTAAATAAGTATTCTGAGAGAAGGTACGGTGCGCTGTAAATCACGCAGCTCTTCACCTCAAACAACCAAGAGAATCACATCTTTCATTTCTAGCAATGAAGAGTTACCCAAGGATTGCACTGAACTTTAAAGACTGGTCTGAAATTTATTACCTCTATGGCTGATTTGAAGTCTGATGTATTAAGCTCTTGTTTGAAGAAGATGTGGAGTGACTAGATCCATAAAGCAGTCCTGAAGGTTCCTTGACACTAGTTAAGAGTCATCTGATAACACCAGATTACTCTCAAGCATTTTACCAGTCTTCGTGATTAAGTAATTTGGACATACAGTCGCTGCCCTAGCACAGTTTGAGTTAAAATGTTGTTGAAATCGCAGTGACAGAAATTCTCCTTGATGTTCTTAAGATCCTGACATCTTCACGAGCAGACGCCTTTTGACAGAATTACATATTGCATAGATTTTGATGTTGCAGCTAATGAAGAGCCTGAGATATTGCTGAGGTGTTGAAGAAGACATGAGGAAATCATTGTGATTGATGTATCTCAGGAGTCCAAGGAAGCTTTGATCACTATTCGCTAGAGTGGGTGGAAGAATGCTTCATCTTCAGGGGTAAGAAACTGTGGCTGAGCTAATCAGAGAAGCTACATGGCAGCATAGATCTACATGACAGTGACTAAGACATATGGCAGTGTGACAGTAACCTCATAAGGCAGTTACCTTTGACTGTGACTTTGGCGTTGTGTTGGTGACTTGAAGGCATGATTGTGTTCATGGCAAGAGTCCTTGATGAAGGATTATGGCAGTGACCTGTGAACTGGGTAGCAACCTTCTATAACAAGATCTTGATGAAAGTAATTAATGGCATCATGACAGCAGTAATCTTGACATAGTGACCTGATGACTGTAATGACAGTTGTTGTGACATGACAGTGACCTTGTTATTACCATACAGAGTGATCTTGCTAACAGTAACCTTGATATGTTTGGACAGTATAGCAGGTATACCTGAATGCAAAGGACCCTTTTACATGTGCAGAGAAACCCTATGGTTGCGTGGTATATAGATAAACCCTATGGCTGTGAGGTTTATGGTAGTATTCACAGTGGCAGAAGCATCATTGACAGTGTATCGCAGCAGTGATAGTGAACCACAGTAGCAGAGAGAGTGGACATCAGCGACGGTAAGAGGGAGCAGCAGCAGCAATGGACAATTGGAGGAGTAGTGGCAGCAGTAGGATTGAGAGTGGACGGTTGTAATTGGGTCATTTTCCCTGGTACGAGAACCAAACTATTCAGGGAGCATTTGCTTCCTCCCAGCTTTGCTGGTAAACCCTTGGGGAGTCTTGTACTTCCTTCCAGATTTATCTGGTAAATTTGTATGCAATGTTATCAGAACCGAACCGTGATCGAATCAAAAAACCTTGTGGACCGGGAACCGGTTGGAACCAGAGCGGAACCAGTAAAAAACCAGAACAACTACAACTACCAAAACAAAAACAAAAAAAGCAGTTTACCAAAAACACATAAATATTCATATTTTAAAGAAAAACATATATTTTTATGTGCATCCATATGAATCCAAACCATTTATCCACAAATATGCAAAAGTTCTCATTTACATAGCATGTAAGGGTGCACATAACCAAAATAACATCGAATGCAATCCATCTCTGAACCGAAAATACATCAACAAATAGGCTCTAGATGGCCTCTAACATCCAAAAAAAATCATGCTACAACAAATGCCTACATATCATCAAAACCATTGCCTATATTGGGGTTTTCGCCATCAATATAACCATTTAGGCATTAAAATAAGATAGAAAAAGTGTAGCATGTCATGCGAAGATTTTGTTTGACTGATGGGTATTTTTAGTAGTCTTAATAGATGCATTCAACAACCAATGCCACTAACATCTAAGTACATAGAGGGGTGCTCTTTATTAAATACTAGCTCCATACCCTCATACATAACAAAATCCAATGGAAACGTTGCAATCCCCCCAATCCTGAAACCCTGAAATCCTCAAAAACTGTTAAGTCTGCCAGATTTTGAGTGAAATCTAAAATTCTACTTTCTCTATATGAAATCCAATGAGGTTGGAACCACTCTCAAACATCCCGAGGCATTTCATGGTAATGTTAAAAATTTAACTAAAAGGATGAAAACGAAAACTTTAAGAATTTAACATTACCATGAATTGCATAGCAATATTATGGCCATAGACTTGATTATTAGACTAAGGGCCATAGGCTTGAATATTAGGCTAGCCTAGGGGAGAGTAAGAAGTGGGCCAACCAAATAAAAAATCAAAAAATAAAAATAAAAATAAAAAAGGCAAAAAATTCTGCACAAAACCAGTCCTGCACCGGCTGGTTCCGTTACAGAACCGGTCGGTTCGATACCGAACCAGCCTATTCCGGTTCGGACTGACCAGTTCTAATAACACTGTTTGTATGTACAACATGCATAACACAGCATTTGGTTGAGACGACATATCTTGTGTATTGATCTTTGATGTGATGATGTTTCATGTTTGTTTTTATGCTCTGAATGTTTATAGTTTAACTAACCAGTTGAAAATTTTAGGAAATATTGATTCACCCCCCTCTCAGTATTTCCAAACATTTTAATGCTCTGCAAGTTTAAAATTAACTAATTGGAGTGAAATATCGGTTCATGCCCCCCTCAGTACTTCCAACAGTGTGTTCATGTGTTGATGGTACTTTATTGATGCACTATTATAGTATTATGTTTACAGTTATGATCAATTGTGAAATTGTTAAAATTGTTAAAATTGGCCATTACACCAATTCACCCCCCCCCCCTTTTCAGTGTATCATTATTCTAACACCCTATTGGGAGATCGTTCATCTTTGTAAGTCTGTGATTTGTTTGTTGGACCAGCCCTACTTTATAGTGTTTGTTGGTAGAATCAACTATTGGTCAAGTTCTTGTTTTTACTACTTGTGCATTCAATAAAAGATCATCTATGTTTTATTGATTGATGAGTACTACAACATTTTTCTGTTATACAATTCTTTCATGTGTTATTCAAAACCCTAACTCAGAAATGCATCCCAAGAATAATCTCTCCAAGAGGGATATTACAAGGCCACATGTGAGGTATATCTCTTCTAGATGGTCTTCATTCTAGAGGTGACTAATGACCATTTCCCAAATGATTCACTCGTTTTTATACACCTAGATATTGGTTCAATTAATGGAACCAAGCATCATTTGGTTGTTTTTTGTGAGGCGGCAAGGTGGTAGTTAATGATCAAAAAGCCAACTATTGGTTGGTTGGCTTGGAGAACCCCCCTTACTAGATACCCCTAAGTTGGACTTTTGTCCACCTAGGTCCTATTTTTCACTTAACCCCTCTGGTGTGGGGCTCTCTCGAACTGCCATATGGGATTGGTGTCTCCTACGCTTACGGCATAAGCTTCCCTTATAGCAAAATAAGGAGCTCCAATTTGCCAGGAAATTAACTGTTGTGGTAAGGATCCTTCAGGCCTTTCACATTTATTATATGTCACAATGGCTACCAAGCAGAGCTTGCTATTGATATTTGAAGCAGATGCTAGAATGTAATTGTGGTCTAAGTTGTTAAGAAATCTAGGGCAGGTAGATTAGGTGATTTCTCTTTATATTGATAACTACTTGTGATATTCTTTTAGTTTTCTTTATGATTAGCTTTTGCTTCTCTTGTTATTATAGTGTTCTTATCATCAAACAGTTATCAAAAACATGAAGATCAATGGAACAATGGACATAAAATGTAGGCTGCTAGCTAAGGCCAAAACCTCTCTTAGAGAGGAAAACCCACAAAAATCTCTTCTCTTCTTATAGAATCTTCAAATGACTAATTCCAAGACCCTTGGACCCAAGACCAAGACCCAGTCAACCTAGTTGAGGATGTGCTTCTTTTTACCATGTCAAACCAAGACAAATAATTTCCTAATGCTCAACTTCGACCCCCAGTAACAAACTTCGGCCCTCACTGCAGTCCTATAACTTTCGGCCCACTTGTAATTAGATGCAAGCCTGCAACTTTGCACGTGTGGTTATTAGGGCTCTTTTAGACTTCTTCCTTCACTTGGGTTGCATCTACTTAGGCTTGTGGGTGATCAAATTGACTTCTTTACTTCAAATTTTGTCCCTTCTTAGATAGTTCAAAAATTAGAACTTGTAGCTACAACCAAACCCTAGCCTTCTTCGCACGTGTGAAAGAGAGTGAGCAAAACTCAAAATTTTCTTTCTTCTTTGAGATCTATTCCTTTGCTTGTTCTTCCTTCATTTTGTCCTTGCTTCCTTCATCGAACGGATAGATGGTATTTCAATCAAAGTCGATGGCTTCTTATATATAGGCTTCTAAGGAGGACAAATAACCCTAATGAGGTTGACTTCTTCACTGCCAAGTCGACTTGGTCTCTAAAGGGCAGATCTATATTTTTAACTCAAAAATAAATACTTGTTACAAAATGCTTGAAGGGGTCTTTTACATAAGATAACGACTCTATAGACTCCATGACTCTTTGACAATCCCTAGAAGCACACAATTAGTGCTTTGACCTAGAATTAAAATAACATTGAGCATGAAACCCATGCTACAAAATAATAATAATTTAAATTTTCTTTCTTTTTACAAAATATACAAAAATCAAGAGTACATGACATATTATGAAGACCGAACTAGTTACATATTTCAACATAAGTATGGTGGGGAACAAGGCCTACCAATGGTCCCTTGGAATAAATGTATCATGTCCAAAGATGAGGTAGGTTTTGGTTTTGATACATGTAGTGACTCAAAGGAGCATTCTTGCAACCAAATGGTTGGTTCATTGTTTGGAGGGGTCTTTATGGCAACTTTTGTTGAGACAGAAATTGCTCGTTGTTAAAAATAATATGGGTACCAAGGAGGTGTTTCCTACTACATTAGCCTTTTTGTCTAGGAAGACACTTTAATTACCTTTTTGGCACATGACTTTATGGATTATATCAAAGTCATGGACATGTGGTACATGTTCTAGGTATTTTATATTATTGTCACTTTATGTCTTAGAATGACTTTATGAGAAAAAGCACTAAAGTACTTTCTAATACTAAAGTCACTATATATTTTTAAAGTGATTTTATGTGGAGAAAAAATGCAAGGTACAAAACTAAAGTTATAAAGTGACAAGGAATCATTAATGAGGGGAACCACATTAAAAGGGGGTCAAGTGAGGGAATGATCTCCATCATTGATCTCGTGGGCTAAGGTCTAATTTCAGCCCTTGATCAATAAGGTTAGGGTTCTCCTATCTAATGAGAAACAAAAAGGGAGAAAAGGCATTGTAGCTCATTCACTCTTCACATGAGCATTTTGGAGAAGAGAGGGAGCAAGGAGAAGAGGAGAAAGCTAAGGGAGAAGGTTTTACAACTAAGAACACTTGCTAAGCAGGCCCGAGTTTCTAGGAGGCCAAGTTCAAGCTCAAGGGAACGGCACAGAAATCAAGGGAACCAGAGCATTTCATAGCACTGCTTGAGGTATAAACAAAGGTATGGTTCAATGATTTTTGTGGCAGAGAGAAGCTTCAAACTGCACTAATTTCTAGGCAACAGTCTGCACAATTTTCTGAGGTCACTCCTGTAGGAGTCAACGAGAAATTTGGGACAGTGGTAAAGAGACAGGCAGCACAAAATCAAGCAAGTGATTATTAGTCTGTCGGCGTGGGTTCCTAAGAAATCTAAGCATTAAAAGACGGCTGACTGGCACTCATTTCTGAGCAGTCTAAGTCAATGTTAAAGCCCATATTTCCTAGGAGAGAATATCAGCCAGAGGTCCAATATGCTAGTCTTTGAACATTGAATAGAAGTCAAATAAAGAGTCAAAGTCTATGCTTCAAAAACAAAAGAGAAAGTGGATTGACTGAGGCACTCTTCCCAAGGGAGAGATAAGTACACCTTGTTATCTTAGTCACTCTTCCCAAGGGAGAGATAAGTAAACCTTGTTACTAATTATCTCTATAATATTTTTCTTGAGAAGCTAATAAATCCTCTTTGAAGACTGGTTTTCCCTTTATGAGTTTTTCCAAGGTCTAGTTCACCAAAAACACTTATCTCATGTGTGTTAAATGCTTGCATAATTTTTTTTATCAACTGGAAGGAAAATGAAAAATGTAGAGAAGTCCTAAATGTTTCAAATTAATTTGTATTGAGTTTTGTTAATTTTACCAGGGTTATATGTTGTTTCAATTACATTAGCCCAATTCAATTCTTCAATTAGCAATCTTTCAATAGCAATTAATTCTTTTCATCAATCAATAGTAACTAAAAATAGAACAGTAATGCAATCACAATAGGAGACAATCAACAACATCAACAAGAGACATAGATTTGGTCAAAGACTAGGGAAAAACTTCACAAGCGAGAAAACCCTTTGTAATTCTTCTTCTATTAGATTGTCATAAAATATTCAGCAGAGAGTACAATGAGCCAATACAAAATTATCCAGCAAACTCAACCAAACAACATCCAAAAATTTGATCCCAACAATGGTATTGATTAGAGTTAACTTTCCCAGCCTGCGGTCAACTGTGATCTCCTATCAAAATGAAACCCTAGATTCAAGCTGCACTGAAAGAGATGTGCGTGCGACTGAAACGTTTTGGCTGCACAGATAGGCCGATATGTGAGCGGTTCCAGCCAAAGAATTCCTGTGTCAACCCTATGGTTGGAAACCAAAAACCCTAATCACACGTACAAGCTTTAGACCTGCAATTCTAAGCCTGTACGAACCCACTTCAGACCTATGCGAACCAAACCAAAGAAGAGAGAAGAAGAAGATGCTTGCTGATGATGTCCAAATGAGAATCACTTGACTTGTATTTATAGCCTTCCAAGGGTGTCCAATTTCCTTTTATGGTCGACCTGATCACTTGTGACATTGTAGGCTTCACTTTAAAGAATACACTTTCCCTTGTTCAAATCCAATGCTTCAAAGGTCAAAATTGGTCCTCTTGGAAAGAAGAATCTAGTCCCATGATTGGAATTTGTCACCGAGATGCCAAATTAACACTCCCTCTTAGCTAAGGAGAAATTCCAACTGCAACATGTAATCATCATAAGTATCCTGTCATTATATTATGTCCCATCTCTACTCAACTCTATCTATTGAATCATCTTTTAATTTAAAGAAGAAGAATCATCGAAAAGTTATAGCTACCACCCTCTCGTGACAATGAGGAAGGTCCTATGGGACACTCTCACCTCATGTCTATGACAAGTGGGGAGGGTCCTATGGGAGACTCTCACCCCAAGTCATCTCATAGGGGAGCATACGTCTTCCACCCTATGTCAAGCAATAGGTGAGATATGATATCTCATCCATCATATTGCCTCCTGATCTTCCCAACAATGACCCTCAAGAGTCATGTGGTAGAACACCTGCATCATAATCAAGCTTGGATGAGATACCCGACTTACCAAAAGTAAGGATCACACACCCCCAAGCTTTCTCAACCCGTTGGCCAGACGGGGAGCTACAATCCCAACAAGCCTTGCCTATGGGTATGATGCCAACTGGGGTATACTCTGCTAGACCAACATAGGGAAGTTGTGCCTTCCACCCTATGAGTGACAGATAGGGGCGATACCCTATTGTCCAGAGATCCCTCAACCCCAGGAGCCCTCAATGCTCCATTCCCTCCTTAGGGAGCTCAACCAAGGGGGAAGAGCTATGCTCAGTGTTCTCGATCAATGATGCCCCTTATCAGGACGGGTCATGTCCATCAGTTGAAGTTGCTCTCTGAAGACCAAGAACTTTCCTTTCGACAAAGCCTTGGTGAAAATATCTGCAATCTGCTCATCTGTCAATATGTGATGGAGTCTAACAGCTCCTCTCTACACCATATCTCGAATGTAATTATATCAAATCTCTATGTGCTTGGACTTGTCATGAAACACAAGATTCTCTGTCAGACGAATCCCACTCTTGTTGACGCAACATATCATTGTAGTGTCTAGGACCTACTCAAACAGCTCTCCAAAAAGATTTCTCAACCAAACTGCTTCGCAGCTAGCCATGCTAGCGGCAATATACTCTGCCTCAGCGATGCTCAATGCTACAGACGTTTATTTCCTACTCATCCAAGATATCATGGCAGGCCTAAGGCTAAAACAACATCCAGAAGTGCTTTTCCTGCCAACAACATTTCCTACCTAGTCAGCATCAATATATCCATGTAGTCAAACATCTTCGGCAAAATATCTCAGCCCAAGGGTGATCGTCCAATGCAAATATCTCAAAGTGTGTTTGGCAGCAACCCAATGTGCATTGAGAGGCTCAGTCATGAATTGACTCAACATGTTCACTGCATAGCATATGACTAGACAAGTGTTCACTAAGACCATCAAAGCCCCAATCAACTATCTATACTCGAATGGATTTGCCAAATCAGGTCATGTAGTTTCTCCACATAGCTTCTTGAAATTTATTTCCTTCTGTGTGGCTAAGCATTCTATCAATCCAAATCTTTCCAACAACTTCATGAAAGGAAGATCTCACCAGGCCTTTGCCACACCTCGAACCCTAGAAAGTAGTGCATGAGTCCAAGGTCCTTCATCTTGAATTCAGAAGCTAGCTCCCTCTTACACTCGATCATCAAGGGCTTGCTACCTGTCAAAAATAGATCGTCAACATATAGAACCAAAATCAAAGGCATGCCTTGGACCACCTTGAAGTAGAGGTTGGGGTCAGCACTGCTTCTTGTGAATCCAAGCTTCATACCTTGAAGTAGAGGTTGGGGTCAGCACTGCTTCTTATGAATCCAAGCTTCATACCTTGAAGTAGAGGTTGGAGTCGGCATTACTTCTTGTGAATCCAAGTTTCATCAGGTAACTATATATGTGAGCATACCATGCTTTGGAGGCTTGCTTCAAACCATACAATGCCTTCTTCAACTTGCAAACATGTGTCTCTCGATCCTCTACTTCAAATCCCTATGGTTGATCAACATACACTTCTTCTTGTAATATGCCATGAAGGAATGTTGTTGTTACGTGCATCTAATGAAAGAAGGGTCCATCCTTGACTTGCAGCAAGGGCAACTATTGAACGAATGGTGGTGTATCGAGCCACGGGAGCAAATATATCATCGTAATCTTCTCCCTCTTTCAGGAAGAATCCTCGGGCCATGAATCCTGCATTATATTTCTCTATGCTTCCATCAACTCCATGTTTGATCTTGAATAGCCATTTTAAAGTTACGACAGATTTCCCCTTCAGTCTCGGCACAACATCACATACATCATTCTTCATAATTAATTTGTATTCTTCGGCCATATCATCCTTCCAAACTTGTGCTTTCACAACTTCTTCAATGGTGTCAGGCCCAGCTTGAATCATATTGCTCATAGCTACAACAGATCCTTGGTACATGCATGGCTTCTTGCTCTCTTTAAATGTTCCTCAGATAGCATGTCTCTCAGCATCTTGTAATGTGTCATGAATCCAAAGTGGCCTCTCCCTAGCAAGAGGATCACATGGAGGAGGATCTAACGGGTCCATAAGCTCCATGGAATCATCAACAATGTCTCTCTTAGATTCAAACACGGAAGGACCTTCTAGAATATCCATACCATCATTCTTCTTCTCTTCTCAAGAGGAGGAGGAGGAGGTGGAGGAAGGTCCCTTGCTTTCCCAAGGGCAGTGTCTTCATCGAACTTTACATCCCTGCTAATTTCAACCTTCCTTTGACCAGAAATATATAATATAAATGCTTTAGAATCTTCACAATATTCAACAAACATACATTTTCTTCTCGTGACTTCTAGCTTGTTCCTTTTGTCCTTCGGCACATGAAAATATACAAGGCATCCAAATATACAAAGATGACCAACATCAGGTTGACATCGGTGAATACTTCTTCAAGAGTCTTATTTTCCAATGCTTAATGAAGTACCCTGTTTGAACATATATTGTTGTATTTGTTGCTTCTCTCCAAAGGAACTTCGGCACATATATCGTTGTATTTGTTGCTTCTCCCCAAAGGAACTTCGGCAACTTTTGATTGTGGAGCATAGCTCGAGCAACTTCTATAATGGACCTGTTCTTTCTTTCAACCACTCCATTTTGTTCAAGATTATAGGGCACAATCGTCTCTTTCTTGATGCCTTCTTTCCTGCAAAAATCTATGAATTCATTTGAAATGTACTCTCCACCCTTATCAGACCTAAAGACCTTAATTTTCTTCCCTGTTTGATTTTCGACGAAAGCCTTGAAATTCTTGAACAAATCAAAGGCCTCATCCTTATGCTTCAAGTAATATATCCATGTCTTCCTTGAGAAATCATCAACGAAGGAAATATAGTAGAGATGGCCACCAAGAGAGTGTACGGGCAATTGGACCACATATGTCAAAATGAATGAATTGTAGGATGCCATTTGTCTTGTTCTCGCTAGAGGGGAATGGTCCCCTTGCCTTCTTTCCACTGGCACATCCAGGACATACTCCATCGTGTTGGGCTTGAGCATCGGGAATTCCAAAGACCAATTTCTTCAATTTTGGAAGGCTTCTTAGTGTAGATGGGCCAATCTTCAGTGCCATAGCTCGCTTTGTTGATTAGTATCTTGGACCAATGCTAGAAGAGGTCTTCCAGTGATTTTATAGAGTCCTTCAAATCTAGATCCCTATGTGAATGCATCTCCCATAGATGATCCCACCGGCCAAGTAAGTACTTTTCCCTTGATGAAGGCAACCTTCGTCCCTTTGTCTTCCAAAGCAGATATAGATACCAAATTATTCTTCAACCCTAACACATACATCACATCATGAAGCAAAACAAATTCCCTAGAGTCCAAATGAAATTTAACAGACCCAAAACCTTTAACAGGATGAGTGGAGTTATCTCCAAGAATAATTTTCAAACTTGACTCTCTCTCCACCAAATTAGAGAGAACTTCCTTATACCCAGAGAAATTATGAGAGGCCCCACCATCAACCAACCAACTATCCCAAGTATTCAGAGGAGAGGAATGAGAAAGTGCAGAAATAAGAATATATTTAGAGTGATTATCAGCATTACTTTCATACCTGGTGTTTCTTAACTTCTTTTGAGGATGGTGGTCTTCTTCATGATCACTCGAAGCTTCTCTTCTTTCATCTCTTCCATTACGATCATTCCTTCGATCATCTCCTCTTCTTCGATTATTAAAATTGTTATTGTTGCTTCTAGTGTTGTAGCATGGACAATTGTTCTTCTCAGGCGAGCATAGTGACCTTTCTTGTGACAATTGTAACATTCAATGTGTGATGTTTCTCTTTCATTCCTTCTCTTTGCATTTTGAGGAGTCTTCCTTGAATTTGATGGACCTACTTTTTCGTTATTTTTCTTGTTACGAGTGACGAATGCAGCGAGCTCTCCTTCTTCATACTTTTGTATCTTGCCCAATATTATCAAAACTAAACCGATGATCGAACCAAAAAACCTTGTGGATCGGGAAACAGTCAGACCTAGGCCGAAACCGATAAAAAACTGGTTATATAAAAAAAAAAAAAAACAAAAAACAAAAAACAAAACAAAACAAAAAAACAAAACAAAACAAAACAAAACAAAAAAACAAACAAAAACAAAAAAACAGTTTACAAAAAACACATAAAAATATTCATATTTTAAAGAAAAACATATTTATTCATGTGCATCCATATGAATCCAAACCATTTATATACAAATATGCAAAAGTTTTCATTTACATAGCATGTAAGGGTGCACATAACCAAAATATTATCGAGTGCAATCAATCTCTGAACCGAAAATACATCAACAAACAGGCTCTAGCTGGCCTCTAACATCCAAAAAAATTTGTGCTACAACAAATGCCTACATATCTTCAAAATTGTTGCCTATATTGGGGTCTTCACCATCAATATAACCATTTAGGCATTAAAATAAGATAAGAAAAAACATAGCATGTCATGTCAAGATTTTGTTTGAGTGATGGGTACATTTTTAGTAGAGTCATGGTAGAGGAGTTCGACAACCAATGCCACTATCATCAAAGTACATAGAGGGCTTGGTGCTCTTTATTAAATACTAGCTCCATACCCTCGTACATGACAAAATCCAATGGAAACGTTGCAATCCCCCCAATCCTGGAAAACTGTTAAATCTGTTGGATTTTGAGTGAAATCTAAAATTCTAGTTTCTCCATATGAAATCCAATGAGGTTGTAACCACTCTCAAACATCCTGAGTCATTTCATAACAATGTTAAAAATTTAAGTAAAAGGATGAAAATGAAAATTTAAGGAAAAGGTCCTAAATTGGCTGGTTCAGTGAAATAGGCCGGTTCGGACCGATTTTGCCTCCAACCCCATCGGACCGACGAGTTTTGCCGGAACCGGTTCAATTCTGATAACACCGATCCTGCCTCTAGAAACCATCATTGATTCTTCTTGAGTGACCTTTCAAACAATCTCATCAAATGACGGGAAATTGTTGTTGTTGCTTATAGTAGTAATGAAGGTTACACAAATAGGAGGGAGACCTCTAAGGGTTTCCCCAACTCTTTGCAATTGATCTCTAAGACGAGATACCCTCATAATGCAAGATTGCACAGACTCTCCTTTATTCATCTTCATATCTTTGAATTGACCTTTCAGACTCTCCTTTATCCATCTTCATATCTTTGAATTGATCATTCAAAGAGATGATTTCATTCAAATTGTTGACTTCATACATGTTAGGTAGATTATCATGTATACCCTTAGACTTTTTCAAATTTCCAACATATGCAAGTAAATGATCTTGTAAACCATTAGCTATAATTTTCTTTGCTTTTAACTCACCTTTCTTGTACTTGTTTTTGGCAACAGCGGAAGCATTCTCTAAAGGCTCGGGTACTTTTCCTTGTATGTATTCCGAAACATTATGAGCCACCCAGCTTCTCATTTTCCTTGAAGTAAAAGGTTGGCATCTTGACTAGATCAGATAGGCTCCTTCAACTTTTCCAAAGATCAATGTTGCAAACATCGACATCGATATATAATCGGCAATGGTCCGAAAAACCAAAAAATCGTAAAAATCGTAATATCAGCAAACATCGGCTAGGCCAAAAAATCGAGATTTTGAGATAAAATCGAGATGTTATCAAGATGTTCGCAACACTGCCAAAGATGATTGCTTCAACTCTTGTCTCCTTTGGGCATGTCCTTCACCTCAGCTTTGAAATCATGTTAATGTTACCACTGTTCTATGTTGTTTCAATTACTTTAGCCCAATTCAATTCTTCAATTAGCAATCTTTCAATAGAAATTAATTATTTTAATCAATCAATAATAACTGAAGATAGAACAGTAATGCAATGACAATAAGAGACAATCAACAACATCAACAAGAGACATAGATTTTATCAAAGACCAGGGAAAAATCCCACAAGGGGGAAAACCCTTTGTAATTCTACTTCTGTTATATTGTCATAAAATGTCCAGCAAAGAGTTCAATGAGATGATACAAAATTATCCAAAAAACTCAACCAAAAAGCATCCAGAAATATGATCCCAACAATAGTAAAGATCAAAGTTAACTTTCCCAGCCTGTGATCAACTACGATCTCCTATCAAAATGAAGCCCTAGATTTCAGCCGCACGAAGAATGTGATGTGCGTGCGGCTCAAACATTCCATTCGCATGGATAGGCCGATATGCGAGCAGTTGCAGCCAAAAAAATCATGTGTAAACCTTGTGGCTGGAAACCAAAAACCCTAATCACACGTGTGAGCTTCAGACCCTGCAATATCGAACCTATATGAACCAAAATCCACAAACCCACTTCAGACTTGTGCGAACCAAACCAAAGAAGAGAGGAGAAGAAGATGCTTGGTGATGATGTCCAATTGAGGATCACTTGACTTGTATTTATAGGCTTCCAAGGGTGTCCAATTTCCTTTTAGGGCTGACCTGATCAATTGTGACATTATTGGCTTCACTTCAAAAATACGCTTTCCCTTACCCAAATCTAGTGATTCAAAGTTCAAAATTGGTCCGTCCTCTCTGAAAGAGGAATCTAGTCCCATGATTGGAATTTGTCACTGCGCTATCAAATTAACAAGTTTTATATCAACTAACAATTTGGGGTTGAGGGCATTAAACAATCTGCAAAACACTTGAAACTAGGAGGGCTATAGATTTGCAAAAAAAATTACACTCGCAGCTCAGCAAGTTGGCAAGATTCAAGGTCCTTTGGTCTGATATATTTTAGCACCCCAACAATTTCAAATAGCAGGCATTTTTACCTTCAAAAGTATTTGGTCTACTTAAAGGAAAGTGGAAAGATTGGTTTGGTGGTAAACAATTGGCATTTGTGCAAGGAAGGATTTGGCCAGATAGCCTATTTGGAGTTAGAGGATTTAGGATACCTACGATGTTGATCTCTCGTAGTTTCACGCACGGCAACTAAGCAAGGAAGTTTTCTTTCTTTATAGGGACTTGCGAGATGCACACACTCGCTCTTGGAAGGATTTGCAAAATTTAGTGTGTAAGTATGTATTGTTTTCCACATATCAACCCATAATTATGGAGATTATCGACCTAATCTTGTCGGAGGATGCATTCAAAATGAACATTGATATGTTAGGACCTATCTGGCATGATTAAGAATGGATTTTTGGGTACCCAATGTTTAAGTATGACTCATGTAAGTTGTACTCCATTATGCATCAACCTCATGAGCTTGGCCTTGTACTTATGCATGGTAGGTATCATTTGATGTTGAAAAACAATGGATTGGAGATTGCAGAATGTATGGGTGACCCAATGTTGCACGAAGCAGGGACAAAGCGTGGATGTTTTTTGGAAGCAAAGCGTCATTTCCCAAAAATCTAGGAAACAAAGCATCTCGGAAGCATATGCTATATATATA
Organism: Pinus taeda; assembly: GCA_000404065.3. NCBI lineage: Eukaryota > Viridiplantae > Streptophyta > Pinopsida > Pinales > Pinaceae > Pinus > Pinus taeda. Next base: position 236,296 of record APFE030424391.1, read on the forward strand.
TATATATCTGCATTTATGTTCAATAAAAACATCCAAAATACCAAATTAGTGGTAGAAGATATGAAAACATGCATATTTGTACATAAATCAAGATAGATTATGGCATCCATTATACATCAATGATTATATATATATATATATTATATATATATATATATATATATATATTCAATAAAAAACATCCAAAATACATGCATATCTGTACATAAATCAAGATAGATATTCTAAGCTCAAGAGAAGACTTAATATATGGTATCATAAGCATCTTTCCAGAGCTGGTAGATTGGTACTCATAAAAGCAGTTCTGGAGGCCATCCCCGTTTACTAGATGTCCCTAGCATGGATTCCAAGAGGCATCCTCAATAGAATACAAAACCTCTACTGCAGATTTCTGTGGAAAGGCAAACAAACAGGGAGGATTTATGCATAGGCAAAATGGGATCTTCTGTCTATCACTAAGAAATGGGGCGGTTGGGGTATAAAGATTTTGGAAGATTTATCCTCTGCACTAGCGGCCAAGCTAGGGTGGCAATTAGTCACCACTAATAGTCTTTGGACCAAAATTGCAGTCGCTAAGTATATTGAACCATTAAGGTCGTTGCACTGGCTGAGACAAACAAGATGGAATAAATCTGGGGTCTCAAACATATGGAAAGCGATTTTGAATTCAATGTCACTTATAGGGGACGGCCTTACATGGAGAATATCTAATGGGGCATCTATTCGCATAGGTCGTGACCCTTGGATAAGAAGTGGGAATGCACACCTGCTACCTGAAGGCTTACTCCAGAACCTTAATGAGAAAGGAATCACACACTTAATACACATTATGGACCAGGAGAGATCAACTTTCCTGCACCAAGCGTGGAAGTCAGCCCATAGCGTGCTCCTTCCTATTCAATGGCATCAATCTTGGAGCACTTACACAACAACCCTCACTAAGACTCACATTCAAATAAGAGAAGGGGAGGATGAGATTACATGGGCCATCGCAAAAAATGGTCGGTACTCCCCAAAGAGGGGTATCTTCATCTGGCCAATAGACACAGGCCTCACCACATAGATTCATGGTGGAAAGGAATGTGGAAGCTCAAAGCACCTCCTCGAACAAAATTACTCATGTGGCCCATACTGAAGAATAAGGTACTGATGGGAGACAACCTGAACAGAGGAGGCCAATATGGACCTTATTGGAATTGCCTTTGTAAGGACAACACTGAAACATTGGATCACCTGTTTCTCTCGTGTCCCATCACAACCGAACTTTGTAGCTCCCATTCTATTTCACACACCCTCATCCACCAGCTGGAGGGGACAGGCCATTAAGGAGGTATGGGCAAATTGGTGGTCATTTGTACCTACCCCGAAAGCTAGGAACCTCCCCCTATTCATTAGTTGGGAAATTTGGATAGCTAGGAACCGCACCATCTTCCAGGACTCCACCCCCCATTGACCATCCATCATAGCCAAAATTCTTGCCGACTACAGCGCACTACCCGAGGATGATGACAACTCTCCTCCCAAAATTATCATCCCTGAGTCCATTGATCACTCACAGCACTGGGCATATTTTGATGGATCGGCACAAGAGACAGGATGTGGTGGTGGGGCAGCATTATATATAACAGATTCACACTCCTATCATATTCAAATGGGACTTGGAAATGGCTCAAACAACTATGCAGAGCTCATCACTGCAAAAAATCTCATACAATTTGCAACCGAAAAAAACTGTCATAATCTACAAGTTTATGGTGACTCGAAAATTGTTTGCAACTAGATTAACAAAACATCAACATGTCATGCATACACATTGCAACACATATTGGATGAGGTGCATAGACACATTACATATTTTGACAATTTTGCATGTCATCATATCTATAGGAAACGGAACACACTCGCTGACAAACTTTCCAAAGAAGCAGCGATCAAGCCATGCAACCTCTGGATGATCCAAGAGCAGCGAGAAAGAGAATAGTACCAGTACTACCACCGCCCATACATGGACCATGCAGCTCAAGCTCAACAGGATCCTGAAATCATTTGATATTTGACCTATTATTTATGTTTATATTTATTTTACTTATACATAAACAACACATGTTTCTCAGGAATACTCTTTGCGTAGAGTAATAAAATTGTGAGTTTATTAAACAACACTTTTTTAAGGACTGTCTCCCTGCATGAAAAACATAATTTTGTTTCTTCATTTTGGATAGGCACATAGCCTACTAAATCATGCATATGCTTATAGCATCTACAACATGTAATTTTCCTTCTTAATGAAAATTACGATTTTTCCAAGGGGAAAAAATCAAGATGGATATGGCATCCATTATACATCAATGATTAATTATTCAAGCATCAACCATCTAGATTCCAACAATTACAAACATATATCAATTTTTTAAGCATTAGCAATTTAGCATATCATAATGATAAAACAGAAAAACATTTAGAACATAAAAGCATAAAAAGTTCAAATAACTTATCTAGCAAGTCACAAGTGAGCAAATGTCAACATGAGTCATGTCCAAAATTCAAATAATAATGTTTACAAAATAGGCCACTTGGCCACCACCAAGTACACACTAAACTAGGAAGAGTAAAACAAAAAAGTTCAAATTCACAACAAGACTACAAGTCTAATATATGACAAAAGTAGTAAACTATGAATATATCTCCTAATCTCTCCTCCTTCCACCGCGAACAACACGTGAGCCTCCACGTGGTGATAGTGAAGAATATGGTGGCAACGAAGACGATGGTGGTTGTGGAAGTTGTGGCAGTGCAACTGATAAAGATGAAGCCCCTATTGTTGGTATTGAACCGTGGAACCTGGGAACCATGGGACTGGATGGGGGTGGCATCTCAACTCAATCATCATTATCTTGGATAAGAGCATCCTCCACTTGCTCTAATCACAACACTCCATCCTCCAAATTGGCTGCCTCTACATTTTTGTCCCAAAGCTTAAGGTCTTTCTTAGTCTTTGCATCGTCACAGTAATGTGACAACAATCGCAAGTTGTAGTGAACATAAACCAAGCTCTATGCCCGGTTTAAATTTAACATGTTCCTTTTAACACTGTGGATGAAAAAATAAGAGCTCCAACACCTCCCTGCAGAAGAAGTGTTTACCACCTGTGATGGCACACAAAATGCCAAAGTTTGCAGAAGTGGAGTAGCACCTCCATGCATGTTCCACCACTCAAGAGAAGATAAATTCTCTTGATCTCTATTTGCATGATTGCTCACAAATGGACCAGTGCCAAGCATATAGTTGCTCAAATGTCCACGGAGCATGGCAGACTCCTCATCAAAGACTAATTTATCCAATGCTTTCATATAGCCAGATAAAACCTCTGGATCTAGGAGTGGTTATCTCCTGCTCCTAGGTGTTGGTGTTGAAAGCCATGATGGATGATATATGCTTAGCATTTCCCATCGTTTTTCCACCTCTGCACAAATATAATTGTACAAGGTGATATATATAGGCTCAACAATGTCTTTAATTTGCCCCAATATGCTATCCATTTGCTCATCCACCTCCCCAATTATTGGTCGATCTGAATATGCAAACTTGATCATGTAATAAATTGGTTTGGTGAATTGCAAAACATATTTAACCTGTCACCAAAAGTAACTATCAAGAATAGTGTCGTTGACTACATTAGCACCATCTCTATTAGTGTTAATGTCATCCCAAGATTCAGAGGTCACCATATTAGTTAAAGCTTGTCTCACCTTCGCTAGCCGCCTAAATGTGAGGTAATAACTTGCAAATCTTGTTTTTGAAAGTTTAAACAACTACATCTTGGAGTAAGTGCTCTAAAAGTAGTTTACCCGTGTATTTCCCTGTGATAAATTTAAAGAGTTGCTCCCCTCTCGTAAAGCCCATTAATCCATCCACATTCTTTATGCTTCACAAAATCATGCATCAAAAGGTTCAATGTGTGCACCAAGCACCCGGACCAAAAGATGTGTGGATGAGCATGCTCAATAATTTTTCCTACTACCTTACAATTTGTTGCATTATCAGCGATCACTTGAACTACATTATTAGAACCAACATCTTTGATTGTTTGCAATATGAGATCCGTAATGTTTTCGAAAGTTGCACTAATGGAGGAGAAGTCATGACTTGCGAGAAACACTGCACCACTAGCAAAAACACCAAGATCAATTATCAAATGTTGGTTTCTAACATTTGTCCACCCATTTGATACAATGGATACCCCACAATCTACCCACTCATCTGTAAAACATGTCAAAGCTTTTTTGAACCTTTGCTTTTTCTCTTTCTAATAACATAGTTCTAGCTTTCTCATAGTTGGGGGCTCTTGTATCCTTTTGGGGCTTCATTGATGGCCTTAACCATATCATGCCAATAGGGAGAGTGAAGCACATTGAATGGTACACCGCAAGCACAAAGAAAGTAGACAGCCTTTCCATCCACATCATCCCTCCCAACAACATTCAAGAAATCTACTATTGTGCTTCTACTTCCAAAGATTGCAAAAGCACCATGAGGAGATGAGCTACCAAATCTAGAGGTTGCACTTAACTCAAAATGAATGTTTTGTTTCTTGTTTTTCTATTGTGCTTTGTTTCTTGTTTTTCTATTATGCAGCCTCCTCTATTTCAACATATTTTTGTCTTTGTTCCATTTAAATCTTAGAGCAATTACCCCCATGCGACCCTTTTTCTCATCTCTCCATCACCCCACAAAGATGCCTCCTCACACGGGTATATGAACCACTATATGGTTTTCCTCCATGACAACCATGAGGAAACACAAACTTGTAGCTTCCACCACCTTTCCCCCCCTCAAGTTTGGTCACATAATTCCACAAGGGTGTCAATGCTTTCCCCTCATGCATTTCAGTGTCCTCTTGAAACCCTTCCTCCTCATCATACACTAGATCACTCATATGGGTACCACTATCCTCTTCTTCTTATCCCCTTCTATTGCTACTCCCCAACACCATCATGAAAACCAAAAGTGTAATGATACATATAAGTCAGAAGAACAACATTTTGGAATATGAATATAGATGGACAACCTGCAATGAAATGAACAAGAAGAAAGAATGGGAAAGAATAGGAGAGGGAGGAGAAAAAATACAAACAGCAATGACAAAAAAAAGAGGGAGTTTGGGGTTTGCAGTTACCTCTTTAGCTCTTGTAGATGGCGGCCCTTCTTTACTCCTCCTCCTTCACTCCTCCTTCACTTCTCCAAGCTCTCCTCAAGCCTTTCTTCTGCAAGCTCTCTTCTCTAAGCTATCTTCTCCAAGCTCTCCAAAGATGCAAGAATGAGGAAAAGGGAGGGGGAAATGGCTTTTAATCCCCTCTATCTTTTCCCTAACTATTAAAATTGGCAACTAGGGCCAAATTCCACCTTCGGACAGTTTATTTGATGGAAATGATGATTGCGTTAAATTTCTCTTTTTGAGAGGACCAAAATTGATATGAAGATCATCTAATTTGGACAAGCAAAAGTGTGTTTTTGAATCTATGCCCACACATGTGCAAATTGTTCAGGTCGACCACATCATCATGTAGGCTCATGAAGCCCAATGGACGTGACTCTTCACCCTCAACGACTTGTACAAATTCAAGTGCCCTCTCACCTCATTTGGCGTCATCATCAAACACATTTCTTCTCTCTCCTCTCATTGGTTCATACAACTATTGGGCAGATCTTCTCTCTCTCACACGTGTGATAGAAGGACAAATTTTCTGGGCAAATTGTAGGGCCGAATTTCAAGACTATTGCAGGAGTTTGACCAACGTTGACCAAGCACTTTGACTCATCCTTTGACTGCGATTTTTGTGGAAAATTTTCATTTTTGGCAAGTCGTATAGTTTGGCACATGAACCGAGAATTTTTGGGCACTTTGACCGCAGGGTTGACCGCAGACCTGACTGCGGAGCTCACTGCAAGGTTGACCATAGAGTTGACCAAGTTTGACTGTAGCTTTTTGCACTATTTTGGGCTGAATTTGACAACCTTATCAAGCTAAATTTGACTAGGTTTGATCGAGCTTCAAGAAGACTATTTGACTGTTGTGTTAACCATCTTCGACTTTCTGGTTAGAGTTGAGTTTGACTGCAGTTGACTGCATATTTGACAGGGTTGGTTTGACTTTGATTTGGCAAGTCAATTTTGACTTTTGTACTCTCTCTCTTTGCTAAACATTTGATATAATAATAAGAAGAATTGATCAAAGGGTTTCCCCACATTGGGGTTTTTCCCTGGCATCTGCCAAATCTAATGTTCTCTCGTCTTGGATTGTTTTCTGCATTTTATTTTATGTTCTATCTACAGTTACTATCAATGTGATTTATGGTTAATGTGATAGCTATTGGAAAACTAAATTGAAATTGTCATTGGGATGCTAAAGGAACATTGAAGTAATTGTGCTAATCATAGAACATACCATTGTTAACTAAAATTAACATGGTATCAGAGCCCACGTGAAGACAAAGCCCAAGCAAGAGAGAAAAAAAATCACCAAGAAAGGTTTATTGGACAAGTTTCAATGGCTTCTTCATTTTTACTTCAAGCCTAAGGACAAGCTCAATGACAAATCTAACTATCATGCATGGAAAATGACTTTGGACCTCACTTTGGAGCACCATGAAGTATTGGACTATGTGCAGGGAAAAGTGGTGGAGCCTCTTTCAAATGCACCAGCTGCTGCTAAGATGAAGTATAGAAAAGGTGAGATCAAAGCAAAGAAAATTTTGGTTGATTCTATTCAAAATCATTTGGTTGCCTATATTTCTGATTTAGGAACTTCTAAGGAAATATATGATAAGTTGATTGGGATGTTCAAAGTGAACAATGCAAATCAAATCCTCTTTCTTAAAAACAAGCTGAAGGACATCAAGATGGGTAAAGGGGAGCCCATCCAATCCTACTTCATGAGGATCACACAAATCAAGAATGACCTTTTATCTATTGGAGAAGTTACTGACGATAGGGAGCTCACTCTCATTGCACTTGGGGGTCTTTCAAGAGCATGCGCTGTGTTTAACACCACCATTTTCAACAATGACAGGATTCCTAGTTTCAATGAATTATTCGCTAGATGCACTCAAGAGGATACAAGGATGATGGCGAGAGACAAGCCTTCAAATGGAAATGAACCCACTGCTTACTCCACTCATGCAAAGAAGAAAAATAATGTTGGTCCAAGGAGACAAGGTCAAGGGTTCACGCAGAGATGCGCAGAAAAGGAAGGTGTTCCAATTGTAACAGGTTCAACCACTATCTTAGAGAGTGTCCTCACAAGAAGAACTCTCCAAGAGATGATGACAACAACAACAACAAAGGCAATGGAAATCAAAGGAACAACAAGTTCAATAATAAAGGAAAAATGAATGCTCTCATTGCTCGATATGGAAATGGCCAACCTCCCAAAAGACCAAGAAACTCCAAATATGAGGAAAGTAATATTGTGGAAAAACAAAAGGAATTTTATCTTATTTTAGCTCTATCTACTACCTCTCCTCTGGACACTTTGGATCATTGGTTGATTGATAGTGGAGCCTCGAGGCACTTCACTGGGTACAAGGAGGTCCTCTCAAATTTGGTTGAAAAGAAGACTAATTTGGAGATCATACTTGGAGATAATGCCACTTATCCCATGAAAGGAATAGGTATTGTCACTCTACACTTAAATCAAGGTCAAACCATTCATCTACAAGAAGTATTGTATGTACCCGATTTGAAGAAGAACCTGGTGTCTATTTCTACGATGGAAGATAAAGGCTTCCAGATAGCAGTCATTGATGGAAAGGTACGTATTTGGCAAAGAAACCCTAAAGATGCATTTACACTTGCACTTAGGGTTGAAGGTCTCTGGCAAGTTGAAGGAAGTCCTTTGGGAGCCTTAACTTGCGATGTTTCACTTCAATCTGAGCTATGGCACCAAAGGTTCACCCACTTACATTACAAAGCCTTACCTGGGGTAAGTAAGATGGTCACAGGTATGCCCGATTTCAACATGAATCATGAAGGAGTTTGTCAGCGTTGTGCAGCTGGGAAACTCACAAGGGAACTATTCCCTTCAAGTGAAAGCCAAACTACTGATATTCTTCAATTTGTCCATTCTGACCTATCTGGTATGTTGCTCTTAACATCATTGGGAGGATACTTATACTATGCAATTTTTGTGGATGACTTCTCTCGTAAAACATGATCTATTTCTTGAAAAAGAAGGATGAAGTGTTCAAATGGTTTCGTTCTTTCAAATCCTCGGTGGAGAATCAAACAAAAAAGAAGATCAAGAAACTGAGGACCAACGAGGGAACTGAATATGAATCAAATGAATTCAGTCACTTCTGCAGAGAAGTTGGCATTACGAGGGCAACAATCGTTCCATACACTCTTGAGCAAAATGGAGTTGTTGAAAGGAAGAATCAAACAATCATGGAAGCCACTCGTGCCATGCTCTATGATCAAGGTTTACCAAAGTTCTTATGGGGAGAAGTTGTCAACACTGCCATGTATGTTCAAAATAGGAGCCCGCATCAAGCACTCGATTTCAAGACCCCCTAAGAAGTTTTCACTAGTAAGAAACCTGATGTTTTCCATTTTAGAATATTTGGTTGTCCCGTGTATTTTCTTGCGCCTAAAGAAAAAAGAAACAAGTAGGAAGCATATGGAAAGAAAGGTATATTTGTGGGCTACAGTGAAAATTCAAAGGCATATGGAATCTATGTGCCTGGTCAAAGAGACATGGAAATAAGCCATGATGTCACCTTCGATGAAGACACTGCACTTGGGAAGGCCAGAGATCTCCCCATTCCAAGGAAGGATAATGATGATGCTACAGAAAAGATGGATGAACCTCCGACAAATGAACTTATGACCGATGTTGAAGGCCCAATGGATCCCATTGATCCACCTCCTGGTGATCCCTCTACCTCAAGGAAAAGACCTTTGTGGTTCAAAGATACTCTCGAAGATGCTGAAAGACATATTGCTCCAAGAGGGACATCCCATGAAAGCAAAAAGTCGAATAGGTATCAAGGGTACTTAATTGATATGAGTACAATTGTTCAATCTAAGCCATGTAGGTTTGAAGAAGTCATAAAGCACCAAGTTTGGAAGGATGCAATGGATGAAGAGTATGAATCTATAATGAAAAATGATGTAAAAATGATGTCTGGGATGTGGTGCCTAGACCGAAGGACAAGGTTGTAGTCACCTTAAAATGGCTATACAAAATTAAACATGGAGTTGATGGGAGTGTTGAGAAATACAAGGCCAAGTTCATTGCTTAAGGCTTCTCTCAAAAGGAGTGGACTATAACGACATATTTGCACCAGTTGCCTGATATACCACCATCCGAACGATTATTGCTCTCGCTGCCTCTCAAGGATGGAGCCTTACATCAAATGGATGTTAACACTGCTTTCTTACATGGCTCGCTTAAGGAGGAAGTCTACTTGGAACAACCTCAAGGTTCGAAATACAAGATCAAAGGACACACATATGCAGGTTGAAGAAAGCCCTCTATGGGGTTAAAGCAAGCCCCTAGGGCTTGGTATGAGAGGATTATAGTTATCTTATGAAGTTGGGATTTATGAGAAGCAATGTTGATCCTAATGTATATTTCAAGGTTCAAAAGGACATGCCTTTCATCTTGGTCCTTTATGTAGATGATCTCTTTCTGACAGGTTTAGACCCTCTCATTTATCAATGCAAGAGGGAGTTGGCTTCCGAATTCGAGATGTAGGACCTAGGACTGATGCACTACTTCCTAGGCCTAGAGGTCTGGCAAAAGCCAAGTGAGGTTTTACTTTCTCAAGGAAATTACATTGTGAAGTTGATCGAGAGATCTGGGATGGTGGATTGCATGTCTATGTCTACCTAAGTCACAGGACACGTCCCCTAGGGTCCCGTGTCCCGTTTCACGTATTGGACACAAAAACGGCCCAAATACGTGTCGAATACGATTTTGATCGTGTCATAAAAAATGGAATACGTATTCGGCGTTTTCGTTCGTGTCATAAATTCACCATACGCGTATTTCGTGTATAGAATACGTTGCCCTAACGTATTTCACCGTTTTGAATACGTACTGGGGAAAAAACACTTATTAAAGCCTACGCGTGGTCTTTTCGGGGTTATTTTCGTTGCTGCTTAACTTGTAGACTTATAGCCCAGTGAATAATCACCACCTCATGTGGTTGGCCAGAAAGCCCACAATTCAGTTCCCGTCAAATTAGCATCTAATCTGAATCGTGATCTCATCCTTTATTTTTCTTTAGTTTATGCCATTTTATGCCAGACACCTGGACAAATCACTAAGACAGGAGATGACAGATTTTAAAATTCAAGGCAGATCATTTCAATGGAATGATGTAACAAAACAGGTAAGTAAGCAATGGAGGTAAAAGAATTACATGACCTGACAAAATGAGATCTCTATCATATCCCCTGCACGGATTGCTAAGAGTAAATTGAAAATGGATGTAGTGTACAGACAATTTACATGACCAACTTGCTTGACTGATGATGATGATGAAAGTCATACAGCTCTCCTAACATAACCGTCATTTTTACATATCTTGTAGGTGTACAGAGATCAAACTCCAACACTTATTTTGGACAAATGAAGACTCATATGCTTCTAAATTTGGCATGAAATTACGAAAAATCAATTACACCATAAAAACAAACTCCAAACAGGACAAGACGACAATAATCATAAGATGTCTATGCACATTAAAGATCTGAAATGGGGTATCTTCATCACAGGCTGGCATTTCTTCCCAGGGAATAGAAGAAACGAAGTAACAGAAACAACTTCATGGCTTTTGCTACTAATCACTCTTGACTTTGGCTCGGTAAACAACTCTCTTCTTCTTTGATGAAGTATTCTCAAATGTCAATATCACTTTACCCAGCTCATGAATTTTGAAAGAGCTACGTAATGGTTTTTCATCAGAAGCCATTGTATTCATTTTCGATATCATAATTGTGTATCTGCCTTCTGTATTAGGGACAAACTCTTCTCCATAGGTCACTTCCCAGCCCAAAACTGTTATATCCCAAACTATTGTGGATCGAACCTGTGAGTTCAACAAGGGAACAATAAATAAACTGAAGAAGCTCGTGAGTGAATACATCTGTCAGTTGTAGTCATTTGATTAGATAAGCTGCAGCCTGCAACCTGCAATTTAATATGGATAAAAAACTATATTTCGGTGTGTGTATATATATATATTTTATTAAATATATATAAAACGTGTCCCCCGTGTCCTCTTTCCGGGTCGCTGCGTTTCGTATTGAATACGCGTATTTACGTGTCCTTCGTGTCTCGTGTCCTCGTGTCATGTGACTTAGATGTCTACTCTAATGGAACTCAACTTCAAGAAGCTATGTGGAAGTGTTGTTGGGCCCGAATTCGCAAACCCTTCTAAATATAGACAACTTGTGGGGGGCCAGATGTTCTTGGTAAACTCTCGTACAAACATATGCTTCGATGTGAATAGATTGAGTCAATTTATGGTCGAGCCTCATCACACACATTGGATTGCTACTAAGAATCTCTTGAGATATCTCCGCGACACAATCAACTATGGACAAAGATACATTGCAGGGAATTTGAGGCTACATGGATATACTGATGTTGACTGGGTTGGGAGTGTGGTGGATCAAAAGAGCACATCAAGATGTTGCTTCTCATTAAAGTCTGCTTTGATTTCACGGATGAGCAAGAAGTAGAAATCGGTTGCTTTAAACACCACCAAGGCCAAATACATTGCAGCTAGTATGGCTTATTGTGAAGCTGTTTGGTTGAGGAAGCTCTTCAGAGAGCTATTTGAGCAGATGTTGGATACCAACATGATCCTCTGCGACAACCAGAGCGGGATTCGCCTTTCAAAGAATCTCGTGTTCCACGACCGCTCCAAGAACATTCATATTAGGTACCACTTTATCCGAGATATGGTATAATGGGGAGCAATAAGGCTCCAACACAGCAGGATTGATGAACAGGTTGAAGACATCCTCACGAAGCCCTTAGGGAAGGTCAAATTCTTCGCCTTTCGAGAGAGACTTAGAGTCGTGGAAGGACCCTTCCATAAGGGTCCCGCTTGAGTTAGACATTCAGCTCTGGGAGCTCCTAGGGGCTTGGGGTACTTCTTGGAGCTATGAGCGACCATAGAAAGAGTGGTTCAACTTCCCCTATTGGTGCACTATATATAGGGTGAGTGGTTCACCTTCCCCTATTGGTGCGCTATGTACAGGGTGAGTGGTTCACCTTCCCCTATTGGTGCGCTATGTACAGGGTGAGTGGTTCACCTTCCCCTGTGATACCCCATGATGGTTGACATGTGTGTAGGGAGAGTGGTTCACCTTCCCCTATGATTGATGACACGTGTGTAGGGTGAGTGGTTCACCTTCCCCTACGATTGACATATGCACAGGATGAGTGGTTCACCTTCTCCTATGGCATATGAGCAGGATGAGTGGTTCACCTTCTCCTGTCGATGCCCTAGCATACATCCTAACCATTTAGTCTGGGACTCGTGGGAAGTACCTCTCATTTGGCCAATGAGTTGGGAAAAGTGGTTAGGGACCATAGCACTACCGATGGATGCGTCGTGTACTGTCGTACTCCCTATGACTAGGATGCATGGTGCTCAACAACTTGATCCGAGATCAAGTTTGATTGAGGTTCTACCTCTAGACTGACTTTTGTTAATGGAGAGTGGTAAGGTCTTGTGACTCACTCTCAATCGATTCTTGTTTGTTATTCATATCAGTGTTCAGCAGAGCAGAGATGAGATAAGATTCAGAGATGGTACATGACGACAAGGTGGCATGATGATCAATGATGATGGATGGATTGGAAGGTGGAATTCTCCTTAGTTGAGAGGGAGCATTAAAATTGGAAACTAGGGTCAAATTCCACCTTGGAACAGCTCATTTGATGGAGATGATGATTGCATTAAATTCCTCTTTTCGAGGACCAAAATTGATATAAAGATCATCTAATTTGGACAAGCAGAAGTGTGTTTTTGAATTTATGCCCACACATGTGCAAATTGTTCAAGTCTACCACATCATCATGTAGGCTCATGAAGCCCAATGGACATGACTCTTCACCCTCAATGATTTGTATAAATACAAGTGCCCTCTCACCTCATTTGGCATCATCATCACACACATTTCTTCTCTCTCATTGGTTCATACAGTTATTGCACAGATATTCTCTCTCACTTTTTTGCTGAAGCAAGAGTAGAACCTTCTTTACCATTAATAATATACAAAATTTACAAAAAGCCACTCTGAAAAGTGGCGAAGGAGATCTGCCCCCAAAGGAACCGAGAACGCGCCAAGGCAGAAGACTCTACACAAAAAAATTACCTTTCAACACATTAAAGCTTAAACAGGGAAAAGCCAAAAATGAACCTAAGTAGTGGACAAAGGACGAATTTTCTGGGCAAACTGCAGAGCCGAATTTCAAGATCGTTGCAGGAGTTTGACTAGCATTGACCGTGCACTTTGACTCATCCTTTGACTGCGATTTTTGCGGGAAATTTTCGTTTTTGATAGGTCGTACAATTTGGCATAGGAACCAAGAATTTATGGGCACTTTGAACGTAGGGCTGACTTCAAGATTGACCGCAGACCTGATTGCAAAGTTGACCAAGTTTGACCGCATTTTTCAAAATTGTTCTAGGCTGAATTTGACCGCCTTATCAAGCCGAATTTGACTAGGTTTGACCTAGCTTCAAGAGGACTGTTTCACTGTTGTGTTGACCATCTTTGACTTTCTAGTTAAGGCTGAGTTTGTTTGCAGTTGACTGCACATTTGACAGGGTTGTTTTGACTTTGATTTGGCAAGTCAATTTTGACTTTTGTACTCTCTCTCTTTGTTGAACATTTGATATAATAATAAGAATTGATCAAAGGGTTTTCCCCACATTAGGGTTTTTCCCTGGCATCCGCCAAATCTGGTGTCCTCTCGTCTTGGCTTGTCTTCTGCATCTTATTTTACGTTTTCTCTACATTTACTGTCAATGTGATTTATGGTTAATGTGATTGCTATTGGAAAACTAAATTGAAATTGTCGATGGGTTGCTAAAGGAACATTGAAGTAATTGTGCTAAGCATAGATCATACCATTGTTAACTAAAATTAACACTAGCTCACCATACACACACCCCCAACCCAAGTTAGAACCTTAAAAAAAAATAAAGAAAAAATAAACGTTGTTGCTCGCGCAGAACCGCCCGTCGAGCCTCAGAAGTGGTCGGGATCCACTCGGATGTGTGCACAGTTCCGGATTTCCAAGAATCGACTAAAATTGGCAGAACCACAGATCTGATTTTCTGATTCACGGTTCCACCAAAGGATCTCAGGCGGTCTTCGCCCTATTACCATTGTTCTGAAATGGTGAAGCATAAGTTGGACACTGCCCATTTGCCAAGAGCTTTTGGGATTATGTGAGTGCACAACATGCAGCCATTCTTAAGGGGGAAGGTGCATTGCCATGCAACGTTGTTTGGTGACTTTGGGTCTCCAGTTTGCTCTCCTCTCAGTGGTATTTGACACTGTCTAAGAATCTCTGCTTTGTTTCCCCTCTGGAAACTTGGTGTAAATGTGTTTTGAGAAGACGTTAGCTCTTTGTCTGCCTTTAGTCATATATGAGATGTGAGATATGCATGCCACTTTTGGTAAAAAGTTTTTTGCTTTTCAAAGATGCCAAGTTGTTAGAACCTACCACCTTCATTTTTCCTTTAATTATGTAAATATATTTATGTGAATATAGGAAGTATTATTTAAGAAAAAACTAAGAGAACAAAGGAATGGTAAAGAGATCAAGGTCATGCATTGCTCGTTTAAGAATAATTTTCTCTCGGGAGCATGCACCTCCACATGCTGATAATACATGTGGAAGTCTGTTCCTCGAGAAGAGGACTGTCTATCGAGAACAAACTCCCCGAGGAGATAGCGTCCCAAGTCCACAATTGTCTGCCAAGAACTGAAATTGTCAAAATCCGAGCACTCAGAAACCCAATATTTTTTTTTTTTTTTTTGGTAAATGTAGCCTCTTCTATGGCTAAAGAACAAGGATTTGCATGTTTTCATTTCGGAGTTGAAGTGTGTGAATAGGGAACGGATTGATAGTTTAAGAAAATTTCACTAGCAAATCCATTTATAGTGCTAGGGCAATGAATGAAATTTGAAAATTGAAATCACTGACATGAATGAGTGGCAGACAAATTGAACCAACTAACTACTAGACCAGGTTTCGAATGAAACACAGATACTTACATTCGGAGCTGTGAGCAATCACACGCTCCCAATCCATCAGTGCCTGGGGATCTCCGAAACTGACCCTTTCCTTATTTGAATCCTTGTCATATAGTTTCTGCTGTTCTGATCCACCACTTGGAGAAGCGGCCCCATTCGATGCCTGATCTTCTGCTATTTCATTCTCAACTATGCATTTCATGAGAGAGTTGGCATTCACATTCAAACTAGCATTCACGGTCCGCTGCCTCAACTCAGGAGGAGAACCCCAATTGTTGCACATATTCGAAACGTCTTCCAGATTTGATGGCGTATTCACGACGACCGATCTATGCCCTAGTAAAGAAACCGGAACCCTGTCCTCTGGGTCGGCCGAGTCCACTTGATCAATACCCATAACTCCATTTGCATGTGCATCCATATCTGTTGCTTCCCGGAAAATCAAAGAATCGTCCGTTTTCGTATGGTCTCTCTCATTATCCAGGGCAACTGGCTCATCTTTCTTGGTGTTATTATTACTATCATCTTCTGGCAATAGCAAAACAGAGTTCTCTGCATGGCATTGAATAACCCCGTGCCCCGCTTCAGTTTGCTCTGAAAATCCTGATTCGGATCGTTCCACGGCGGCTTCCTTCAAGAATCCCAAATCCGGAACAGTGGAGGGAGAATTTAAGTTATCGTCCAGGGCTGAAAACGGTGGTATATCTGTGGCACTTCTCTTTAAACCCTTATTTCTACGTCGTCTGCCATGTGACTTAACGGCAGCATCTGAGCCATTCCAGGTGGTAATTCCACGCTTGGGATTGCCGTTGCCATTGGCAAAATCTCCGTCTTTTTCTGCATGCCCTGCAAAATTGCTTCCATGGATTTGGCCATTGTCCGGGACTGAAAAGAGTGGTAAATCTGTGGCACTGCTCTTTAAACCCTTATTTCTATGTCGTCTGCCGTGTGATTTCACAGCAGCATCTAAGCCATTCCGGGTAGGAATTCCGAGCTTGGCATTGCCGTGGCCAATGACAAAATCTCCGTCTACTTCTGCATCCCCTGAGCTATCGTAGCGGAGAAGATCGAAGGAAAGCCTTCTTCGGATGGTCATGATGCAAGGTCCAAGAGATTTGAACCTGAAACTTTAAGATCTCCCAACCCAGGCGAAGGCTGAGGCTGGTGATGCATCCATTCAAGGATGTGGAATCTAATGGATGGATTGAGGCATTTAAAATGGAATTGAAGGTGCTTTCTTCTGCTGGGTAATGTCAATATCCCATTTTAGAAAATTGACAATTACCGATGGCATGGGATGCGATGCGATGCAAACTCCATGGCTGCACGCAATTCGCAACTTGAAAATGCAACCGACATAGTCTATTAAAAAACAAATCGTCAATCACGATACAAGGACAAATATGTTCGTCACCATCTTGCTCAGAATAATACAGACGACATTCCGTGAATCACACTCATCCGCTCTCTCCGAGCTGATCATACCGTTACTTTATGTGCATTTGTTCATGCCACGGAAACAGATTACTCACCTCGTGGGCTACTGATCTAGCTAGTGATTTGTCGAGTCATATAAGTTAAATATATTTATTTCACAATATATTTTTGGATTAAAAATAAAAATAAATTACTATTTTGATATATATATATATAGGGAAGGTAAGGAAATGATTTGTTTTAGTTAAATTAAAAAATAAAAAGAATATAATTATTTATGTGATGAATTTTAACTCAGATAAATATAATTAGTTTATGTTATTTTATTTAAGTTTTGTGGAGATTAAATTTGTATTGTCCATGTAATAATTACTAATAATTAAATTAAAATTGTGAAAGTCTTATTATGAAGGTGACATTTCTATTGGCATAATTAGTTCAGATATAAGTTAAAATTTATGTTTCAATTTATATTCTTTTCTGTAGAAGTTAAATTCATGCTTCAAATTACAAAAATATTTAATCGTCTCTATTTTTCAATCATGCTTCAAATTAAAAAAATATTTAATCGTCTTTATTTTTCACTTTGTAAACGAAATAAGATCATGTTAACTTTTTATTTTTATTTTGGATTATTATAACCTTGGATGGGGCGTTCAAAGAGCACCAAGAGGGAGGGTGTATGGCAAAGGTGAGGTGAGAATATGGCCATACGCCTTCTCCAATGATCATTACAGCTTGCAAGGTTGTTTGCATGGCATCTTGTGTGACATTACATCAACACGATGTCAAACCAGTGTAAAACTCATTGCAAAATGAATGCACCAATTGAGTGCAAATCTTAAGAAGGTTTGAGCTCTGGCCATGGTGGTATGTTGCCTTCATTAGCCATTTGCTCCACCTATTCTCCACGAACAACAATTATGATTTGTAAAGGAGCATTTCATAATTAAGAGGTGGCAAACCGCAATAAGAAGCCCTATTCACTCAAGGTATTAGGCATTGAAGATTCACTTATTATTGGTCTGCAAGGGCCTTTCCAATTTGCATGCATCATCTCAGTTGGCGGTAGCCTTCAAGGTCTCTTCACTACAAAATTTAAATGGTAAGTTTGCTCTTCCTTGTTATCTTTTTTATCATTGGTGCCATTCCACTATGTGTCTATCAGGGATTTCTAACTTCATTTCCTCATTTTCCTGTAAGTTTGCTCCTTTAGCACTCCTTACCTAGCTAGCTCTCACTGCTTTTCACTGGTCACTCTCCCCTTACTAATTTCACTCTCTCTAGCTTTATCTTTACTCAATTTTTCTTGTAGACCATCTTTGATTTACTAATTTTCTATGATTGTCTAAGCTCTCCTCCCCTGCTTCTGTTATAGCCTGTGCACCCAATGCCCTTTCCCTCTTTTACCAGATTGTTTTCTATCTCTTGAATACTCTGTGCCTTCTCCCACAGTTTATTTCAATGCCTAGACAAATAGCTCATAGTGGGAGAGAGGCCAATTATTGTAGGGGTCGTGGCGGTTCGTGAGCCCAACAGTGACTTGAATCCTCTGTGCACTTATTTATATTAGACTCAAACACCCCAACCTATTAAGGATGAAATAACCACTGCAGAGTAGGACATTACAAGTGAACATGGTTGTCTAAAGGATTTAGCAGTTATAAGAGATGTTGCAGACTAGGTGCATGACAAAGGGCACACTGGTGGCCGATTTAGTCAATACATGCACACAATAGATACCTACTAGCACAAGAAAACCCTCTTGGGCATAGTCATGCTAGATTAAACAAGGCCAAGGAGGAAATCATCCTTGTGTTGGATGAATTATTGTTATCCTTAAAGACTTTAAATAGGCGCTTAAAAAGGATTGAGGATCATCTAGGACTACCTTAGAATTTGAAAAGCTCACAAGACAACAACAAGGGGCATATCGCAATAGAGATACCAAATTCTTGCAAGTATGTATCATTGGTCATCATTTTTCTCACTATTTTTAATATATCCATTGGCTTTTGGTTTCCATGCTATATGATCAATTAGGATACAAACATTTACAAACCAAACACTTAGCTTCTTTTCTTATTATAATTGTTCATATGTATATTTGGATGTTAAATAAATTATGATTTTATTGCTAATCTAGTTTTCTAAGTGATAAACCAAAGTAAATAAAAAAAACTAATAATATATTAAAAAAAAACATATTTTAATAAATTAAAAACACACCATTTTATATATCAATCACAATTATTTTTATAATATTAAAATTTATATATCAATACAAATTATTTTGAATATAATTTCTTTATAAAGAAATATCCATGTAATAAACAAATTCAAAACACGCAAATGGTAATAATTAAAATTATCTAAAAAATATATGCAAAGAGTCCTAGATGGGGGTGAGATCCCTCACAAGTAGACTGGTGGGGATCTGTGCCCACCACCTCAGGCTAGATGATATTGAAGGGCATTAATGTTATGGGTGGTGTGGCCACCCCCGTGCATGCATTCACATGCAAAAAAATCTACTTTACATCAAACCAGTCTGTGGGATTTAGAAGCTGCTAGAATGAGGAGTTTATCCCACCAGCAAAATGGGAATTATGCTTAGGTTATCGAGGCTTGTGATCTGTAGGAGACAGACACCAAAGGAAAATCTCCCTATTGCCAATCTTTGTCTGGACGGGGCATATAGATCGAGGTTATTTTAGAAGGCTTTTGTTGCACTGACGGTTTTCCCTGTCAAAACTATTCACTTGCTTGGTTATATTGTGTATGTGGAAGTTTGAGGTCAAGTTCATTTGTGTAATTATGTTAGGCCCCTATACTACTAGTGTAACCCCTTATTATTATTAGTACAACCCCCTTATTATATTGATGTACCCATGTAGTGCCCATATTGTTAATATTGTGCCCCATAGAAAGCCCACTATTGTTATTATTGTGCCCTTACATTATTATTGTTATGTAGGCTCTAATTATGTTATGACCCCTTAGGACTCCTATATATAGAGAGGAGGTCTTTTCATTTGTATCATCCAAGAATTTGTTCATTATGTAATGTAAAGGAGGTTGTCCCCTTGAAGAGGCTGAATTCTAAGGCGTTGATCTATCTTTTCTATCTTTTCTTGAGCTGGTTTCATAACATTTGGTATTGGAGCTTTGGATTCTAGGGTTTCGCTGCTCCAAACAGGTCATCGTGGCATTTTCGCTATAACTTTTTTTTGCGACGTTTCAGAAGTCGAAAGAAAAACCCATTTGAGAAGACATCGCGTTAAATCTCAGGTCCGAATTTCAGAGCTTTTTACACTATATTTGCGGAGATATGATCTGAGGAATTTGATCTTTTGGCAGACTCCTGAATTACATTTCAAACAGGTGACCTGGGGAAAGTCGTCATAACTTTTTTGTCTGAGCATCGGATTGAAATTTCACAAAAAGGTATAGAAAGAGGACGGACTATAGTTTCTTCTAGGTATTTTTCAGAGCCAAAGGTCCAAATAGTGACACGTGGCACTTCATACAAGTTCACTCTTTTGGAAAGGTCTATAATCAGGTCACTGTGGGAGATTTGGTATAACTCTTCATTGGAGAATCCAATTGGGGTCAGGCTGGTGGCATTGGAAAGAGGACACAGAGGGCTACTGTAGGTCACAATTTCAGAACTTAAAGATCTGAAAGTACAGAGTTACATTCGTTTCAAGATCGAGCTCCTAAAATCAAGAAAAAGCAAGATGAGGAAGTTTGATGGCAAGGATCCGGTAAATTGGATATGTCAGATGGAGTAATATTTTGATCTATTTGGTGTACCACTGTTACAAAAGGTATGTATTGCATCTTCATATTTAGAACCGGATCAATTTTTATGGTATAAAGGGCTTTGTTCTCGTAAACGACTTGTTACGTGGTCAATTCTCACAGACAAAATGATAGCACATTATGAGGATACAAAGAGCAACACCACAACAATTGGAAAGAGTAAAAGGCCTTTGTGACATACTAGAAAGTAAAATTATGGCAACAATGAATTCTACCCCTCACAGCTATGAAGATGGAAGTGTTGTTTCTCCTAGCCTTCCACAACCTACAAGGTTACACCACAACAATTGGAAGAAAAAAGAGAAAAAGGGCTTTGTTACAATTGTGATAGCAAATGCACTAAAGGTCATAAGTGTGTTGAGAAGAAATTATTTTACATAGAGTATGAAGAGGAGGAAGAAAAGGATCAAGAAAC
>APFE030424391.1:257290-288130 GCA_000404065.3 Pinus taeda
AGAAGCATCAAGAACTACTCAAGCATTGAGGACAACACTTTTTGAAGGAGAGGGACATGTTAGGCCCCTATACTATTAGTGTAACCCCTTATTATTATTGTACAACCCCCTTATTATATTGATGTACCCATGTAGTGCCCATATTGTTACTATTGTGCCCCATAGAAGCCCACTATTGTTATTATTGTGCCCTTACATTATTATTGTTATGTAGGCTCTGATTATGTTATGACCCCTTAGACTCCTATATATAGAGAGAAGGTCTTTTCATTTTTGTATCATCCAAGAATTGTTCATTTATGTAATGTAAAGGAGGTTGCCCCCTCGAAGAGGTTGAATTCTAAGGCGTTGATCTATCTTTTCTATCTTTTCTTGAGCTGGTTTCATAACAAATTAACCTTCTCCATAGTTTTTTCTCTAGTTTAATTGCATTGGTCTATTACTTTCTAGTTTGGATCATGCGCCATAAGGAATTTGGAGAAGGCTCTATAAGGGTTATTATTAGAGTTATTTTCCTTTTCGTTTGTTGAGTTTTGTCTTCAATTGTGGGTTTGGAGGGGTTGTCAAGAAAATTATTGTCTTGGAAGTTGTTTGGGTTAGCAGACTATTGCCTCCCAATCTAGAAGAATCCTGTTGTGGTGTTTTGTTTTTCTTTTATACATATTTGTATCTCATTGTTGTGATGTGCTCATACGGTTTGGTTAGTGGTCTTTGAGGTTCTCATACATTGCAGGGTCTACAATCAAGGGCTCAACATATCTTTGGGTTTTAGTTTGTTGCAATTAGAATAATTAGTTCATATTGGAGCCTTTTTCCACGAAATCTCATACACATTTGTTGTTGGTGTTCGACAATTTTGTTGCCCAAGAGCTCGAAAGACTGAAGGGGCCAACTTTGGTTAGTCTAGTTGGAAGGAGGGAAGGGTCTCCAGCAATATAATGGCTCCGATGCTGAGGTGGATCCAATCTAGTGTTGAGTTGGTGCCAATGGCTGGGAGTGAGTTGCTAACATGTGGTGTAAAAGATACTTGGCATGTTCAGCGAGTTTGGGAGTAACAGGAGATAGGGGGCATCGTGGGAGATATTTGTTATTTCTTATTTTCCAGCATCCATGCAACACTAGCATATGCGTAGCCAGCAGGGTCAGGAAGGCGGTAGAGGCCCCCGAGGTCATAATCAATATCAAAACTAAGCAAGGGAAGCAATTGAAACCTTCCATGAGTCCACCTCAACAAAGGTTCGTAATGAGTTGAGAAATCGTGAGAATTTAGCTGCCAAATACAAACACTCTATGTCTAATTCAGAGTTGGTGA
This sequence comes from Pinus taeda, assembly GCA_000404065.3. NCBI lineage: Eukaryota > Viridiplantae > Streptophyta > Pinopsida > Pinales > Pinaceae > Pinus > Pinus taeda. Next base: position 258,603 of record APFE030424391.1, read on the forward strand.
ATGAATTTCAACAATTGGTCTCAGATCTTGGCCACACCAAAGGACGCAGGAAACAATACTGTCAGGCTCTTTTCCTTTACTAGAAAATGAAATCTTTGATGGGGAGAATCCTGATGAAGCGGCAAGTGGACCAATATGGTATATTTGCCAACCTTGTAGATGTCAAAAGAGAGCAAGGGAATACGAGGTTCCACATGGAGCAGATGGGTGAACGCCTTGCATGCATAAAGCGACATATACCTTGTCTCACTACTTCTTCAACTCCTCCTGGCTCAACTGCGAAGGACCCAACATCGGTTACCTCTTCTAAATCTTAGTCTATGTTTTTCTTTAGTTTAGTATGTTTACTGCTACTTGTTTTAGTGTTTTGGTCTGACATTATCATTTCATTGGTGAGATTGAAGATTCTAATTTTGTTGAAATTTTAGATCAGATATTTTGGATACATATAAGCAAGGCTTAATTTCTCATAAAGCAAGCCTTACCTATCTAATAATAGAAAATATAGACTAAACGATATAGCTCTATTTTTGATGAATAAAAAAAACAACTTAACATATATATATATATATATAACAATGCAATAGTCATGCAATGCAATAGCCATGCATTAATGTTTTTTTCTTAATAACATGTTTAAAAATAAACTTTATCAAACCTTAACTATATATTCTCTTATCACCGAGGATTAATGTGTAATTAAGAGGTTCTGGAGGTTTTCCATATATGAAAGGTTTGTCACCTACATGTTATCCCAGGCCCGATAACCTTGGTGTAGGAATCGTCGCTTGCTAAACTTATTGTTTGTTTGGAACTGCCTAGAAATTGAGGAGCTAGCCACCAAGTATATATATTGGACTTTCCACACAGGAAAAAGGGGGGACTAGCTTAGGAGTTGAGAAAATCAGTGCACGCAATAGTAACCCGACTTGGCAATAGGCAAGAACCTTGGCTTGAGTAGCAGGGAGGTTTCGAGAGGGTGCAAAAGTTTTATTTCTCCTAATTGGGTGTTCAAATAGGAGATTCTACATGAGTTTTTGCTAGGTTTTCAATGGTACTATCTGTTTCTGAAGTTGGGCTCTCCATTCTTCGTCCATCTTCCAGCTTGGAGGTATAAGGATTGTAAATGAATGTTGCTTGTACTTTATCTCTTTTTATGCCACTTAATGAAAGAAGGCCTCCCCACTATTGAGTAGGGCCTGGAGACGTAGTCCAAATTGGATGAACTCTGTAGTCAAATCTTTGTGTCATGGTCTCATGCTTATCTTGTTATTTCTGCATTGTTTTATGTGCTTTTAAGTTCCATGGTTAATAAGCTATGTTTCAAGTAATTTTGATGCATCTATAAGTAAAAGATCTTGGATCATTGAGATTTCTTTTTTTGAGTTTAACCTTGATATTTCAATTTGTGTTTCTAGTGCTATGACTTGTCCCTGTAATCTCTTCTTGTCTGCTTGTAGCCAGCTATTCCTTCTATACATGTGCTTCAACATCCTGTGCAAAGGAAAATTCCTCTTTATCATCCTTTTATATTTATTTGCAGTTTCATCATAAAAATCTATATGTTTTGACACTTCTTTTTGCCACTCCTCAAACTCAAGTTTAGATTTAATAATTTCTTGTCTAGCTTCTCTTAATTGTTCTTGCAAAACCTCTATTTCACCTTTTTCTTGTACAACCTCCTTGCCTCTCTTTTTCTTTGATGGCTCCTTTGATGTTTTTATTTTATCCAAAGGTACTTCTGCCACCTTTTCAGTTTGTTGCATTGGCCTTGTGACATATTTCCTTGGCCTAACGATGAAACCATGTTCTTCTTGTGTAAAGTCCTACTTCTTATCCCTATTACTTTTCTTCTTGGTTTCAGTTTTGATCACTTCTATAGGTTGCTCAATTGGGCATTCCTCAATCTCAATAGCCTCTAAGATATCAGTTAGCTTGCCCTTTTTTGTACTTTGTTCTCTACTCTATCTTTTGGTCATCCTCCTTTTGGTGCTTGTGGAAGCCTCTACCGTAGGTTGCTCTGCCTTTGTTTGTTGCTTTGCCACTAGTTTCTGCTCTTTTCTAAGGGTTGTAGATTTAGATTTTGGAGTTCTTATAGAGGGGGTGGCAGCATCTAATTCATAGCCACTTAAACATAGGAAGGTAAGCTAATCTCTGTTTAAGCTATTTAGTTATTCTACAACCAGTTGTTTAATAAGGTCGTGATGAAAAACAAAGGTGTCACTTGCATCAGGTTTGGCTTGAACCTTGTCTGCAATTTTTCCCAAACTTCTAAACAAATAAAATGGCATGTATAGAGGTTGCTTACCAGTGAAATGAAGTAACAATCTTAAATGATATTGATACACCATATTGAATCTGCCTTCACATGTGAAGTACTTGTGAATGACCATCAAGAGCTTGGAGAAATGTTCTTTAAGGCAATTTCTAGGAATCCTTGCAATCATATCAATACCTTTGTGTTCCTCTCTGAGAAATTCATTATAGTTTTGCAGCTTGATCTTCTAGACATTAAACCATACTTCTCCTAACCTACGGATTTCCGTAGCACGGGAAATTGTATCATGAGACACTGCAAAGTTTAGAAGACCGACTTTTGTTTTTGTTCTAGTGAAATTCACAGGAAAATCTTTAGCAATTTGCGGATGGAAACCTTGTAGCTTTTGACAAAAATGTAGGCATCCCACGTTGGCAAATGCTTGAACAAAGGTAGGGTCTTACTCCAGCACTTTCATGTCCACAGGCTCATAACATACCATTGATCCTCCTTTATATTGTTTCTTGTGTGCCATGGTTGAAACACGTAAGGTTCCTCCTTGTCACCTGCAAATCAACCTAGAGACAACTAGACAACAGTGGACCCTAACTTAGAGACAATAAGACCTGTGTGAAAGCTAGGTTGGTGTGAGAGACAACAAGACAATTGTTTGACAACGTGAAGCTTATGGCAGCAAAGTAAAATACGAAAGAGTGAGTTAGCAGCAAGGAGCTATGTGGTGCTACTATATAGGGAAACTAAACAAAGAGTGATAAAGTGTAATCATGACCCATCACAAGACTGACCAATCACGACTTTTAAACCTAAAGAACTATTACTTCATCGTTAAGCACAATTGTGCAGTTCATCACAATTTCATAGTGGTATAGGTATTCGAAAAGACAGATTCGCTACAGAAGTGTCAAGAACTTTCGTAGCAAATATCTGGTATTCATAACTGGAGTTACTACAGATTTTTGTAAAACTAACAAAGTTCAATTATGAACAAATAAAATCGACACATATGAAAGATTGGAATTTGAACTTTTATGATAGACCCTATTTGAACTTAGATGGACCCCACATCATGTCATGATGACCAAAAACCTTATGATCATGAACTTTATTTTGAGAAAAATTGAAAACCCTAATTAACTTGAACAACAGACTTAAAAAAATATTCCCAGGTGTTATCATGTATAACAATGGCTCCAATTGGGGATGTTGTGCCCTTGACATACAGCAAAGAACCAACAAACCAGTTGCCTTATTGAAAACTGAAAACTGAAAACTGATGATATCATTTCCAAGTTCTTATGGCCCTCACTTCAAGCTCAAACTTGTTGCAGAAATCATCCACACCTCAATTATAAAATTGAAAAATGGAGTATATAAAATGGTGTTTTCCCCAACTGGATGAATCAAGAGGAATAATGTTTGAGAAACCTGCCATTGACATGTCCTCCTTTACACAATTGACCATCCATCTCTTGTAGTATAAAAGTTTTAATTCCATGGTAAGCTGAGATCTTATATGGTCCTTTCCAGAGGTTCTCAAACTTGCCATGTTTTCCTTTGTCTTCAATCCTAGCCTCCCACTTTGGAACCACATCATGAATATTGAAATTCTCTTCTTTTTTTTCTATAAAATGTATTCTTAACTCTAAATTGAGGTTGTTGATAATTGGTGTATACTTCTTCTCTTTTTTCCTGCAAAGCGATTAGCTGATTGATCCTCCTTTGAATAGCATTTGGTTCTTCTTCTAGTCCTTGTAAAAATTTCATCACTGTAACTCCAAGAGAGCTAGGAAACACAACTTCGGTTCCATAAACCAACTCATAAGGAGAAAACCCTATGGATCTTTTAGTACAAATTTTGTCAGCCCATAAAGCAAATTTAAGTTTTAAGTGCCATGATTTTTTGTTTTCCTGCAAAATTCTCTTGATAATTCTGACTAAACTCTTGTTTGATGACTCAACTAGGCCATTACCTTGAGGGTAATAGGATGTAGAGTGACCAAGGGTGATATTATACTTGTTGAAAAAACTTATCTTCTTTGATTTGAAGGCCTGAGCATTGTCAGTGTTGATCTTCATTGGGCAGCCAAATCTAGATAAGAAGTTATTTTCCAGAAATTGTATGATCACTGAGTTTGTATCTTGTCTTGTAGGAACTACTTCAATCCATTTTGTAAAATAATCAATGGCTACTAGGATCCACTGATGTTGGCTTGAAGATGTAGGGTGTATTTAGCTAATAAAATCTAACACCTGCTGCTGGAAAGGAGCTTCTACAAATATGGGTTTCAAAGGCAATGGGAGCAACTTTCTCTTTCCACTAAATATTTGACATTCATGACAAGAAATAATGTTCTTATATACATCTTGGACAATTGAAGGCCAATAAAAACTTGCTATAAGTATTTTATTCACTATTTCTTTCCAATAATGATGACCCCCACAGTCACCCTTATGAAACTCTTCAATCACTTTCTCAGCTTCATCTTCTAGTAGACAGTTAAGAAGTATTCCACCTGTGTCTTTGTTATGTGGAATTTTTCATCTATGGATAAACACAATTTCCCTAGGTGGGTAGCTACACCTACAACAATAGATTTAAAGTGCTTAACCTTTTTTCTATAGAAGATAAATAAGACAAGGGACCTACTTGTTATCTTTTCCTTTCCCTTTGTCTCCTTTGTATGGCTCTTATCTCTCCTTCTCAAACTTAATCAGCTCAACAAGTACGTGCAATCATAAACAGAGGACAAAAACCAATCAAAGCAAGAGATATATCTGCTATAAGCAAATGGAATCAAAAGAATTTACACGTATAATCATCACATATAAAGACAAGAATATGGGAAAAGGTGTAAACAACTTTATTAAGTAGAAGGAAGAATTACAACCATGAAGTATGATCCATTGTCACTCTTCCAGCTTGGGTTCCAACCAACATCACATCAAAAGCATAACACTCTGACAACATAACAATACTTTCTTACAATCTCAAACCTCACACCAACAAGATTTCCTTACAAATTCTCAAAGTCCAGCCCTTGATCACTTAGACGAGTGCTCAATTTATAGGAAAATGGAGGAGGCTTGGTCATAAATGAGGGTATTGAATGGCCTTCCAAACTTAGAGTTAGTTTCCATGGAGGAAGGGATGAGAGGATAGGAGGTTACTTAACTCATTCCCTATCCAATTTCGAGCTCATAGGAGATTATAAGTGTGGGAATATTCTAGATGGCTCCAGAAGATAAGAATATTCCCAGAACCCTATGATGATTTCGCTCAATCTTGCCCAATGCAGGTCAAAGTGGCCCTAAGTGCTCTGGAAAGCACCTTGACACGGGCCTACCTGCACTAAAGCGCACTTACCCCTGACCAAGGCTGTGCTGGTCCCTCAAGGAGGCATTTCTGGAGGGCTTTAGGCCAAGAAAGTCTCAGGGAAGGAGGCATTCAAAGTGATGACTTGTATAGGGCATGTAGCAACTAAATTAGGTTTTAATGAGCCCTAGATCTGAATGATGGGAGTGATGTGCGCAAATGGATCTGTAACAGTTGCCCCCTAAAGCATGAAGTCAAAAATGATAATGTCGAGTGATATGCTTTACGATGTGATGAGGAGGTTCCGAAGTGGATGGTGACCTGCATCGATTACAATACATAATATCATGATATTTTGATTTTTTCTCATGAATTGCTGAGGGAAGGCATACCTATGCTTAACATATAAACTTTCATAACATGTACATAGATAGTTGTCTACAAATATAGACCCATGATCGGATGACCATCAATATAAAGCCATTGTACGATGATTTGGTACTTTCCTGAAATCGTAGCCTAGATGGATGAAACTAGATCTGGGGTCTTCTATCCGTTCAATTGTTTGCTTAAGTATGAGTCTAACCATGCGAATAAGTGATCTGAAGTCTAACATGGGAAGACAACGTCAAATTACCAGCCAATGATGTAAGTCGTTAACAGACGTGAGAGAAATCACTGATAATAATAATGATCCTCAAGGTACTACAATACATTCTACATGGTGTGAATGGATGTTTTTATGTTGAACACCATACAAAGTCTTTCGGTTGAAGGACAATGAAGTCAACCTATCGCTAGAAGTGAGAAACCTGCCAATACTGGAAGGGTGTTTCTAAGTCAACTTCTTGGATAATGTGCTAATGTCGACAAGAAGCGACTCGTCGTAGGAGAGCCTTGATGTATCCCACATCAACGACACGAAATGAGTGTAATGATTGTTGGAGACGGAATGTGACTGATGACACAAGGTTTAGGAATGGCGGTCATGAAAATGAAGGTTTATGAGTATTGCAAAGGATGAATTTTAACTGAGTGACTTCTCTTGAACATGTCAGCGACACTGAATGAATTGGTAGCATTGACCCAAAACCAAAGTAATGGATGGTATGATAGACCAAGATATGATGACCATCAAGCAGATAATCGAACCCATGTAGCCATAATGATGAAGTGAAAGTGTCATGTTCAAGAGCGACCTACTGCCATAAAGTGGTTTACCCCTTTTCCCTTTTTCCCCAGTCATTGCTGACTAGTACCTCTTTATTTCTTATCGAGCTTGAGGAAGATAACATAAGCTCGTTGTATAATTCCACCCTTTGGGTGAATCCATCGCTATGTGATGTTTTAAGGAGTCTAGCGAAGGTGAAACTCGGTCTTGTCATGATGGACAAGTTTGTCGCTATTTGATGTTTTAACGAGTCTAATGATAATGATAACTTGGTCCTTTTCATGTTTAGAGAGTTTGAAAAGGGATGAAAAGGTAACTCCATGAGTTTTTTTTCGTAAGTTTGTCTCTCAAGTCAGCCCCACGGGGGTAGGCAAGTTGGTAATCACACTGCGGTGAAGTTCGTTAGAAAGGCAGGCTCTGTACTGAAGGTCACGAGTTCAATTCCCCCAGACTAACCTGACATTGTGGAGAGGGGCAGGCGCAACGCCCAATGGTTATAGAGGTAGTGATCAAAATCGACCCCGTGTAAAACGAGTTGCAAGGTTGCCTCTCAAGTCTGAAAAAGTGTAAAACAATACAAGAGATAACCTATTGACCATGTTCGATCAACGTATTCCTTTTTCATAAATAATCTATCTCAGTCTGGAAAAGGGTTAAACTTATACTAAGTAGATTTCGTTTCCAATCTGTTAACGAGCTGAAAAGGACAAGTGCTCGGCAATCTTTTCATTTTTCAAGAGTCTGAAAAGAGCTTAAAGAGGACTCCAAGGGGGTTCCTTTTTCGATGTTTAACAGAGCTCAAGAAAGAGAAAAAGTATGCTCTGTGGTCAAAGTACAATTCACGATCATGCACGTCAAATTCTATAAGTCAACTGTAAATTTGTTCAAAGCAACACCAAACGGATCAAACATACCTATTTCATTGGTAAAAAATAGGTAAATACTAAAGTTTACTCATTTAATGATCATGAAATAAACATAAAAACAAGAATTTACCATGTTATTTTTCACCATTTGATATTTACCATTCAGTTTGTGCTCTGACCCTGTTTTTTACCTTAATCTTCAACAACTGATTGTGAGACATTTTGTGGATCATTTCTCGTGTCGTCCGGACCAGGTAGGAGATTTACCCCTCCTCTTTCATTTCATGTCACTCTTTTACAATTTCATGCAAGTTTTTAGGGTTTTAATGGCCCCTGGGGTTAGAATATTTCACCCTGGGATCAGCGCAAGCTTCCATGTCGAAAAGTACGTTGGGGATCACCTAGATAGAAGGGTAGCTACACTGCAGCGCACTGTCTCCTTGCCTGGGCTACATTGGGCGAGTTTCACAAACTTGTTTCACCTGTTTGGCCCAAATTTCTCCAGTTTTTTGCATGAAAATGATCCTAACTAAGCTTATGGTTTGATTTCAGGCTTTCATTGGATCAAAATGTCTATTACTTGGTGAGAAAGAGAGCATGAAGAACAAGACATGGTTGCCCTAAATGATCCAGGTACAGTTGAGGCCCTCAGAAACTGTGGGTTGCACAAATACTTCAGGTTGTCTTGAATGAGGCAACAATCAGAACTATTGCAGTTCCTAGTTCATGCATGGGATCCAACGGATTAGGCTTTTCACATAAGGGACAAAGTGGTCCCTATTATGATCGATGATGTTTACTTTCTTACAGGGTTGTCTAGACGTGGTGCCCCCATTTCTCTTTCAAGTTCTTCCCGTGGAGGGGAATCAATGAGGGACTATGTTCGACAATTTTGTCGGCCAGGTACACAGCCTAACAAAGATGGAAAGATAATCATCAAAGATATTTGTGATTTGCCTTTGAGAACAAGCCTTTTCACCATTACAAGGTTGACAGGCAGTGTGACACTTCATCTGGCGAACAGATCATACATGTAGTATGCACTTGAGTGCCTTGAGCCAACTTTATTCAACTAGTGTGAAGCAGTCTTTCTTCATTGAAAGAGCAGCTGACAAAGGTAAAGAGTGTTAAGACAAAGAACTTTAGCTATGGATCGCTCTTAATTGCTTTTACCTTAAAGAGAATTCCATTGATGCAGCCTCGGCATGTAACACTGGGTGTAGCTAGTCCGAGAGATCCACGGATGCAGAGGTGGGTTGAATTGATGGTTAGACATGTTGGCCAATCATCGATTACATTTTATATTGCATTGTTTAGTTGGCTCGATCAACAACACATTATCATCAAGGAGCATCCATATGCAGGGATGGATTTTCGTGGAGATCCAGAGTTGAGTTTACGAGTGGGTGCTCAATGGGGTGCTATAGGTAAATTGTTTTTTCACTAAATATTTTTCGATTTTTAAGTTTCTACATGTTTTGTGTTTTGATGTTTCCAAGACTAAACTAAAATCAGTCTCTTGCATATAAATGTTGGTACTAGTCGACCTATGAGACACCAACAGGAGGCAGGTGGACCAATGCGGAGAAATGTTGGGAGAGCAATTCTCTAGGATTTGGATTTGGTCGAGACACTAGCAGAGTTGCAGGATCATGTAGAGGGATTAACCCTCGGTATTTCGTATATCTGGATTGAGGAGTTACCTATGAGGCTACAATGCCATACTCTTGGTCTTCCTAGCCGTTGGATGCGGCTCTTGCGCATGATAGCTCAGGCTGTGACTTGTTATCATGACATCACTAGGTCTACTTAGGATGATTTTTGCATGCATTTTGAGTTTTTAGGTCAGATGACCAAACATGTCTTGGACACAAATTTTGTAAAAACTTTAAAACATATATCTATTTTACTTTCAGAGTTTATATATATATATATATATATATATATATATAGTTATGTGCAATCCTATTCAATTAATGATGTGAATTGAAAAATTACTTTTACATGTGTCGCAAATGTCTATTTAACACATAGGCTGCTAATGAATCAGTTAGTGTGTTAAAGTTTCTGGAAATATGTTGATATTGAATGTACTCAAAATGTCTTTCCAAAATACAAACTTTAAGGAACATACAAAAAATTGTTGGGATTCGGGCAGTATAAATGTTTCTTAGTTGCAGTACGACGAGTTGTGGGTCTAGCCTAACGACAATTCGGCAAATCCCAAGTGAAATGGCACCAGAGAGAAGTTCGATCAACGCACTATACTCAACGATATTGTTCGTAGAACAACCAATACAAATCCCTTGAAAAATCACTAACTCGCCACTTGGAGCGAAAATGGCCCATGCTACAGAAGATAGGTTCTATGTACTACGACTAGCACGATTGGCCTAACCAACAAATGGTTCCAAAGATTTTGACATCTGCAACAAAATGCAAAGAAGATTACTTAACCACATAAAAACTCTAAAAGACACACTGACACACACACATGTGATTAAGGCATATATACATTGATTTTACTACACTCAATTAAGCATAGTAACGTTTGAGATACAACCCATTTTGAGGTTGTGACAATGGAATTCCATCATAATCCACCAACTCGTAGGCACCTTTTGCCAAAACGCGCTTGACAATATAAGGACCCATCCATAGTGGTTCAATTTTCATACTCCTAGTTTATTAGCTTCCTGATCATAAAGAAAGACCAGGTCTCCTTCTGAGAAAATGCGAGGCTTGACATTTATGTCGTATTGCGCCTTGATTCGTTTCTTATGTGCTTCATTAGCCAATGCAACTTCACGATGGGTTTCAACCGGATGGATGAGTTCTAAGAAACACACTTCTTCATCAGAAGTGTCGGGTAACAGGTCAATCACGACTTTAAGAGATGAAATTTCACATTGTATCAACAAGATTGCCTCCAGACCATACACCAATTGAAAGGGTGTGAATCCAATTGCATTGCTAACCGAGGTTCAATATGCCCACAAGGTAGAGTACATGATTAAATGCCAGTTTTGTTTATGAACCCCTATCATTATTTGAAGCATTCACTTCAAGACTTTGTTGATGGCCTCAACCTGAGGAGTAGAACTATCATGTGAAAGTCTTAACTTGGCAGTTAACTCACTCATCATGTGATTGTAAAAGTGCGACCCATGATCTGTAACTATAGCCTGTGGTACACCAAACCGGGCAACCACGTGGTTGAAAAAGAAAAGTGCAGTCGTCTCGCCACTGTTGTTTAATGTCAGCATGGCCTTGGCCCATTTTGTGAAATAGTCAACAACGACTATAATGTACCCATGCCCCCCTGACCAAGGTGGGGTTACATGTCATGAAGTCAATGCCCCATTTGGCGGATGGTCTAATAACGATGACAAGATGCAATGGTACAGGTGGTAATCTAGCTTTACAGTCATATATCTGACATGCATGACAACTTTTGACGGCAATAATGCAATATTTAAATATGGTAGGCCAGAAGTAACTAGCACGGAGAATTCTCTGCGCAGTGGCATAACCAGATAAGTTTCCACCACAAGCACCTGAACGAAAATCATTCAAAACTTTCTCGGCTTCCTCATGAGTGAGGCACCTTCGTAAAATCGTATCGATACCACGACAGTAAAGAGTGTCGCCAATGATCAGATAATCTTTGGCCTGGTATCAGATACGTCGTTGTTGCGAGTGAGAGGTATCAGGCCGGAAAGTTTGGGTCTGGAGATAAATCAGTATATCTCCATACCGCGAGTCAGATGATGAAATCTATAACAAGGATTCATCCAGAATTGATGATTATGATGTTGAATCAATGGTATTCGAGGGAATATTGCAAAGAAGCTCAACGAAAACAATAGATATCTTTGATTTGGAATTGATGAATTCCAAATCAAATTCCTGCAAAATGACAATCCATTTTGAGTATTTCTCCCCCGGCAATTGACATGACAAAATATATATCATAGGGTTGCAATCTGAAATGACAGCTGTCTTTCGGAGTAGGATATAGTGGCCAAATCTTTGTACAACTTAAACAACAGCCAGAGCTAACTTTTCGACATAAGAGTACTTAACTTATGTATCATTGAGATTGTGGCTCAAATAATATATCGGATGTTCAATCCCATCTTCCTCTTGGACTAAAACCATTCCAATGGTTATATCTGCAGCTGCGAGATATGGGAAATAGTCGTTTTGATAATTCAGGGAATACATTAATGAGGCTTTAATCAAGGTACCTTTAAGAGCATCAAAGGAAACTTGTGCAACCTGATCCCAATGGAAGGGTATCCCCTTTTTCAATAGACAAGTACTTCCTTTAGCCATTTCAACATAATTGGGAATGAACCTCCTCAGAAAGTTAGCCTTCCCTTGGAGTCTCTGTAACTGAAGTAGATTTGAAGGTGGAGGCAAGTCAAGAATTGCCTGAACCTTAAGTGGGTTGAGTCGAATTCCTTCCTTAGACACTATGTATCCAAGCAAGTGACAGAACCAACACAAAACACACATTTGTGTGGATTGAGTCGTATTTGTAGTGTTGGCATCGTAAAAATATAGCTCTTAAATGTTGCGGGTGATCAGTACACTTTCGTGAATGAGCAAGTAAATTGTCAAGGTATGGTTGAACAATATGTTTGATGTCATGGAAGGCATAATTCATCGCGCTCTGAAAAGTTGCTCCTGCGTTCTTCAAACCAAAAGGGAGTTTCCTGTAAGTGAATGTGCCCCATGGACAAATAAAAGCAATTTTAGATTGGTCCTGTGGGCGGATATTGATCTGATTATAACTCGAAAAACCATCCATAAATGAGAATATTTCACATCCAGCACATTCATCAATAATCTGGTCGATAAAGGGAGTGGGATAATTTTCTTTTGGACAAGCCTGATTAACATCCCTATAATCAACACACACTCGTATTGTCCCTTGTTTCTTCATGGTAGGAACAATATTGGGAACCCAATCAGTAAGAGGAACAGGGTAAATGAAACCAACATGCAAAAGTTTTTCAACTTTTGTTTTAATGCCAGCAACCTTCTTTGGATGAACAGGACGAAGGCGCTATTGTACTGGTTTAACATCAAGATACATTTTGATTTCAGGTTCAACTATACTAGAGTCAATTCCTAGCATCTCCTCATATGACCATGCAAATATATCTCGAAATTCACAAAAGAGAGCACGGTAAATATCAAGTTCTGATGGAGAACAAGATTTTCCAACATGAATGTTTTCTACAATGTTAGGTTTGGTCAAAATATTGATAGAAATTGTTTCTTTGATATTTTATAGGTTTCGCTCAGAATCTACTGTATCTATGAAAATAGAATTCGAAAGGAAATCAACAACTGAAGGGTGATTAAGTTCATTTGAAAAATCTTCTATGTGATATGGAAGATGGGAACGATGATGATAATCTTCCCACGGTTCTTCTTCCGTTATCATTGATTGGATAATTCCTTCATCAATAGAAAATATACATGAAAAAGGATTGGAGGAGGTACCATATTCTAATGAACGATCTACCCATACAATTGGTGAAGATGGATTTGGGTTTGCCGCACAAGCCAAAATGATTGATTGCTATGCAAGCTCAATAGGGCTTAGCGACATGATTTCATTATTACTATCAACTCCAAAACTATTGGTAATCTTCCTTAAGTCAGATGAAGTGGAAGCTATCATGTTGCAAGTCTCAACTTTTGCCACTTCCGACAAGTTTGATGGCGACGGTAGTGAAAAATTACCCATTAGGGAAGGATCCTTGAAGAGACCTACACCAATGTTTTGAAGAGATAGCGAGGGTTCGTGTACTAACGGAATGCTTCCAGTAGCCTACGAACTAGAGGTGAAGAAGGTGAGTTGGTCGATAATTGTGATTCCACCCTTATGAGGGAATGTAATCGTACGAAAGCACGTTGAAACCACATCAGCCATAGCATAAACCCACGTTCTTCCTAGAAAAATGTTGTAGTCAATGGGTACATCAATAACCTCAACTTCAACAGTTACTGTTTTGCCTCCTAATTCAATTTGCAGATTACTCAATATTCCACAAGGCGTATATGTGTGATCGTCAAAAGATTTTAACATTGTTGGTGAACGTGACAAAGGCGGTGAGCCAAGCATTTTCCAACGATTCATAGACATAATACAAGTAGATGCCCCCTCGTCAATAATGGTTCCATGAATAAGTTTATTCAAGGCATTTACTTGAATCAGGAATGCTAATTGTGCTAGTAACTGTGGTGTATAGCCCGCATGGTTGAAAACCACAACATTGGAATCAGTTGGATCGATTTCACCAATTGCTGACAACAAAGCCTGCTTTTGGGAGGGACAATTTTGAAGCACCTCGAGCGTCGACATAGTAGAAGGTGACTGAGCCAAATCTTCTACTATGTTATAATTTTGTGCAGCTCGAGCTCAAGGGTTAAATGTTGATTTATGTACAACTCCTTAGGTGGTTTTATTGTTAACTGAGGTGCAATAGGTGGTGGAATAGGATTAGACAAAGTCGAAGTCGAAGAATTAGGTTGATTAGCCTGGTTATTTGACAATGATATTTGATTTCCATAATCTTTACTTCGTGTTGACACCAAAACTTGGATAGCATAAGCACTTGGGAATTGGAAGCATGGTTTGTAGCAACCATATTTGTCTATGGTTTTGGAAGAGGATTAGTCAATACCGTAGATGTATTAGAAGTCTTTAGAAGCTTTGAGACTTCCGAGCAGTAAGGAAAATCTCGCATAAAATGCTCATCGTTATAGATCAAACATGGGTAATGAGGTTTCCTAGCCGAAGGAGAGGAATCAAATGATTTCTCTTGAGGGGGATTACTTTGTTTCTTCTTGTTTTTCCCCTTCTTCTTGCTTCCTGGTTACTTTTCATTCTTGCCCTTGTAAGATGACACGACATTGATTTCGGAAGCAATAGTGGTATCAGGTGAATTTGTAGTTTGATTGGAATGGCAATTGTTTGACCATATGGTCTACCTACCATTTGTGTGCTCGAAGAACCAATGACACTGCCACCGGCATGAGAGTCCTTACTCAATGGTGGTGGAGGAATAGTGAAAGTTGGTCGGGGTGCATTCGAGATCTTGTCATAGAGCGTGCCAGACTGTGTATAAATAAAGTCCAAATATTGGGCATGAGAAATTACTTGCTCTTCATTGACAACTCCACCTTTCGCCACATCCTCGGTGATAGATGGCAATAAGGATTTTATAAACCACTCAGCTATATGATTAGAGGTATGAGTAGTAGTAGTCTATTTAAAGTTGGTTAATAGTTCCATTCTAGTTTCATATCGTATGGGTAACTGGAAGTGGGTTAAAAATGTGGTATCTAAGGTAGTGAAATTATCAAAAGAAGCTCATGGTGACTCAATGTACCACTTCATAGTCGGACTAGTAAGCATTCTATGGAAATAACCTAGTCTAACTGAATCATCATTCAAGGAGTTTGATAAACACCATAAATGAAAAGTCATGACATGGTTGGACGGATCTCTAGGGTTTCCATTGAATTTCATAATATTAGAAGGTAATTTATGAGGAATCACCGGCCACCAAGGTGCATAAAGAATTGGGTCATTGGTGAGCCAATTTAGATCTAGTAATTCAAGTGTTGCAACAAAAGGCAACTGTCTATTGAGGTCAGGTTGAGCATATCCAGAGTAAGATGTAATTGCCTAGGTAATAGGCCTTTACATACCAGCATAAGGCATCTATTGCTAGTAACCTTGATAAGGGTAAGTTTGCTGAGCAAATTCGATGTGAGGTTGTTGTTGAGCACCAGGATACATTTGTTGTTGTCCAAACCCAACATAGGCTTGTTGACCAGGACCTGGGTAAACTTGTTGCTGACCAAACCCAGCATAGGCTTGTTGACCAAGTCCAGGTTGAGGTTGGTATTGCTGGAATTGTTGCTGTTGATATTGGGGCTGCCAAGGCTTTTGAAGCAGCTATTGTTGTTGTTGATACAACGGTTGTTGATTTAACGGTTGTTTCCCACCAATGTAAGCTTGACCAAGTTATGAAAACACTAAACCAGTGTAAGTCTGAGTCATACCAGTAAAAGATAAACTAGCTTGGTTGTTGGACTCCAGGCACAAGTGGTTGTTGTAAAACTGCCTGAGAAGGTTGAATCTGTAAACCTGAAACTTGGGGGTTTGAGGTTGAAGGACCAACTTGCACAGGTTGAGATACAACAATCTGAGCTTGTGACTGTGGTAAAGTTGTAACAACAGGAATTCTAGGAATGGATGAGACAGATTGCATAGGTTGTGATGGATACATAAGCCTAGGTTAAACGGGCATTGTTGGCTACCACTGACAGACAGCCATTCCAGGCTGACCTAAAGACGATGGAATATCGACATATGGTTGCCCCCTAGAAAATGGAGGATAAGGAGAATGCACATATTGTTCTCCATATGGGGGTAGTCCAGGGTAAAGAAAATACATAGGACGGTAACCAGATGAACCAGCTTGATATGAACTTGATGGGTCCAGCTGCTTGGCATCCGTTAATGAAGAACCAAATAAAATTCCAGTAGAGGTCATTGGTGAAGACCAAGGGCTAGAAGCAACACCTAAGTGGGTTCCCGATAAAGATTGGTAACCCGATGGGACAGATGGAACACCATACAAGTGTGACTAAGGTGTCGTAGTAAACATCGAAGAGGTTGCGACAGAAGATTCTGCCGTAGCCGTAACAGATGGTACGGTCTGGGATGTTGACTCTGCTATAGTCAAATGTCCAAATAAATTTCCTAATGAATCAATGGGTGTTTGAAAGTAATCAAGATCAAAAGGAGCAGTAAAATGAGGAGTATAAGGATATAGATAAAGTCCAATTCCAAAAAGGAATGGAAGTCTGGGTGGTTCTACCTCAGGTTCCTCTTCTATCGAAATCAAACCAGGTGGAAGAATTTCACCGTTAGGTCGGTAATCCGGTATTTGTTCTTGAGGTAAAGAGGAAGTCTCAACAGTTACGGATGTTTGAGGATGTATCGGTCGATCTTCTTCTAGTATGGTAACAAATTTTAATTATTCAACCTCCAGATCCAAGTGTTTTGGTAAAAGAACAAGTTCAGGTTGGGCTTCTTGAACAAATTCTAGTTCAGAAGTAACTTCTGATCGAACAATGATAGGTTCAGGATTAACTTCTAGTTGAACAGATTCAGGTTCAGAAGTAATTTCTTGTTGAACAACTTTAGGTTGAGAATCAACTTGTTGTTGAACAACTTGGGTTACTGTTTCACTAGATTCAGTTCTAGTTTCCTCAGGTAATTATGGAGATTCCACTTTAGTAATAGATGTACCAGTAACTGTAGGAGTAACTCGGGTCACAGTACTTACCGATGTAAGTGTTTTTGGTAATTCAGATGAAGAACCAGAAGTTTGTGAAGTACTGGATCCAGTCAAACGAGACCACTTCGATCGAATAGGTGTAGCTTCGGGCGGTAACGCCAATTTACTCACTGCTCTCCGCGAATGATGGGGTAAAGGTTGATGTTCCTTCATGGTTGCTGATTGATTTTATTACAAAAATAAATAAATAAAAATGGGTAAAATAGGCAAAAAGGTTTATCAAGCAACTATGAACTATAGAATACCTCCCGGTGAACTATGAAGTACAGACAGGCAATCTCCCCGAATGTTATGTTCAGTGTATCACAGTGTACAAGGCGGTCGACTAGGTTACCTAAGTGATCTGAAATGAGGGTTTAATATCTTGTTATACTTACAAGAACCTCCCACTCCAAAGCTTAACAAATATATGATCTAGCTTATGTTGACAATTGTGGAATTAAGTACTTGAATTAGGCGTATGTCTTTGTTTATACTGTTTAAGTGCCTATTTGTTCATGTTGATATTAAAGACAAATAACAGTAAATGCAGCAAATAAACAAACACACATAACAACAATATAATCTAGGATTTCATCCTGATATCATGGGTTACGTCTCCTTGAGATTTTGTCAACTTGACTATGCTCTTTGGGATTATGGTAAAAGCTTCTTTTACAAGTTCCACACTCAACTCCAAAGGTTTACAACTGAACCAATGGGCTTAGAATACCATCTTATCCCTGGCTACCCTTACTTTGCAAACAATAGGCTTCCTTGGACTTGATTCCTTCAATCAGTGCACTAAGCTGACTTGAGCTTCTGGATGACACCAACTCCCTCAAAATTCTGCAACTGTCTCTGGAACTCCTTCTTTTGTCTTCAACACATATTAGACACCAACAAACAAACTGATCATTTGATCATTTGATGTTCTGAAACTTCCCTGTAGCTTCTTGGCTCTTATAAGTCTTCAGATGCTTCTTAAAATCCCTCCAATGGATTTAGAAGGTCCTTTATAGTCAGAATTGACTATTAGATCACTGAGGATGAGCTCTAGTAGCTCCTGCAATTGCCTTCAACCTCTAGTGGCTTCTGAACTCTAGAATCAATCTTCTTGGATGAAATTCTCCATGAAGATGACTTCCTCAGCTTCTATGGATCATTCCATTAGCTTTAGAAGGCTCTATTTAGTCTAGCGAGCCTCTTGTTTCACTCCCTCTGAGTTTTCTCTAATTCTCGGGCTTTGCCTCTGTCTCCCTGGACTCTTTGGACTCCTCCTTTAAAACTACTCTGTGTCCGATTTTATGTGGTATCTCCACCAATATTAGCAACTGCACCTAACTCCCACTAAACTTAGCATATCCGCTAAACTTTAGCCACTCTGATAGGCTAACCGTTAGGGGTAGCCATTTAACATTACCACAACTGTTGGGCACACATATGTGTGATATAACCCCCGCGATTAGGGACATTCAGCCATAGATCTTTTGCGATCAGGTTATCCTGAACCGTCGATCTATCCTGTCCATCCAATGGTTGTCGCGTCGTCCGCTAGCCAACTTTCCCGGACAATCTTCGCCATTGATATGACCCCGCTCAATCCAACGGACATCACTCATATCGCACATATTTCCAACATGAACGATATCTGACTGATGGTGTGCAATAAAACCAGTTTTGCTCTGCTACGTGTTGCCTGCTGAATGGAATCACGTGCTCTTGGTCGATTACTGCTTCTAGCCTTTCACTCACGTGATATACCATTTACCGCTTGGTCGATACTACCCACATGCTTTATTCAAATTTAATGAAAAAGGCGCTTTATAAAGGTTTTTGCACTTTCCAAATTTAACCCTTTAACACTGAATCACTTAGAATTGGCGGTCATGTACAAACATTTGTTCTTAACCTTTGTTCTTTAACCCTGGTTAAGGTCCTAGATCATTTTTTGATCACTCCTCCCCATTGAGAATCTTTTGGACCCCAAAAGACTGATATACTGATTTGAACAATAGATGAGAGTACGCCACCCTCTTCTTTCAGCCTCCATACACTTGCCCTGCATAGCTAGTGCCTTTGAACCAAAACTGTAAGAACTGTCCTCCCGTTAAAATTGGCTTTCCTTTATAATTCATGTAGAACTTCTACTAAGAAGGTTACATAAGGTTGTTGAACATCTATTCCTTGATCATTGATCCAAGGTGGCTCACACAAATGTAAGATTACATATTCTTAACAGAAATTTACATTTGTACTAGTTACAATATGTTTTCCTGACATATTGTCAAAAACAACATAATACAAGAACACAATTGGATGGCCTAAACTCTTGCTTCATAAAAAAAAACAGATTTCACATCATGTGAATCATCCTCATGTCTTCACACCCTATATACAAATTATTGACTAGATAACGAACGAACAAAAACATGCTTTTACAAACAATTGACCCTTCAAGTCAAGCATGTATAGAAAGAACTTAAGGATTCTTTTTCAAATATGAAACACTTCATCATTATCTCCCTTTTACAATCTTGGAGACCGAATCAACTTTTCCCAAGTCAATATTACATTATATGCATGTTTTAAAACAAAGCAATCGACCCTTCAAGTCAATTACACATACATGTCCAATACAAGGAAATCATCAACATCCATATGTTCATACATATCATGCTCATGTATGTATCCCATCCTTCAACTTTCTCTTAAGCACAATGTGCTTACAAAGCTTAAATGAATTTACTTTTTGCTACAATAAAGTGAGTCTGCATACTCAACTTTTCCATTCACCTTATTGGTAAAACCCTGCAACTTGCATCCCATTAGCAAAGAAATGCATCAAATCAAAAGACATGCAATCTTTAATTAGATAAGAATTATAACCATTTCTTACCAATTCCTTTCAAAGGTGCTTCCTTTGTCTGCACATTGACATTAACATGTGAATCATCTTGTAGTACATTAATTATGGAAACTTCCTTTCCATTCTTTCCATTCTCTCTTTCCACCTTCTTCAGATTTTGTGGAAGCATTGTTGGATTCAGAGTCCAACACTTTTCAACAACATGTCCTTGCTTATGGAAGTAAGTGCAACGCATGTGCATCTTCTTGACAACATGATTTGCCTTGTCCAGTGGACCTTTGGCTTCTTGTCTCCTTTCCTTCAATAGTTTCCTATATGTGGCCATTCTCTTCCAACATCTAAAAACACTATGGTTATTCAAACCACCAAAAGGAACATGCAATTATTTTCCCATGTTTATGTGGAAATTTATCATGCTTTACATAATCAAAAGGAATATGATTGAAATCAGATTTATACCTTTTTCTTTCACCTTTATTACCTTCATGAGGAGGTGAATTGAATGAAGAAGTGGCTTCCTTTGGAACACCATCGATCTCTTCAATGCTTTTAGAGATTTTACAACTCTCTGGTTCAAGTGCATGCTTATGAACACCTTCTTCCTGCAAAGTGTGTTTCAAACTATTGCACTTCCCAAGAATACAATCTTTAAACTCTTGAGGTAGAAGACTGACATGATACTCCTTCTAGGAACTATTTCATTTGCCTTCATGGCTACTTTGGAACTTTCTCCATAAGCTTGTCCATAGCCAAGACCCAAATACTTAGGCCTTTCCTCAACCATTATTGACTCAACAATGCCTTGTGCATGTTTTCCCAATCCTTTTCCTTCATAACCCATTTTTGACATCAAATTGGACCCTATGCCTCTTGTATGTTTTTCAAATGAACCAACATAATCATTTTTAGAGGAAATTGAAGAAAAAATATCATTGTTTACCTTTTCTTCAAGCTAATACTTGACTAAGGCTTCTCTGGCAACAGGAGTTGTGACTCCAACTCATGCATCCTTTCCAGGTTCATATTTGCAATATGAAGTTCGCTTTCCACTTCCTGCAATTTGTCAAAAAACAACTTCTTCTCTTCCTTCATGGAATTCAACTCCTCTCGAAGTTTGGTGCTCTTCCTTTCATCCTCATACATTTCTCTCACCATATTCATTATGATGAACAAGTCTTGCTTCATTTCTTCATCAAAGAATCTTGTGAAGGAGGAAGAGTTTGAGAACTCACTTGTAGAAGTTTTCATTATCGAAATGAACAAAATAACTTCAACAAAATTCACAAAGAGCTTATTCAAGCAACCTTTAGCAATCAAACCTCTTGTGCTTCAAAGATTGCATTGAGGTCCTTGGGGTAAGGAGAATGCCTTCAACCCTTCTTCCTTCTTGGACTTAACTATTAGTAGCTTTCCCTTCACCTTTGCAAACTCAAACAATAGCCAGTCTACAAACAATCAAATAGTCAAATCCCTTGTACTGTTTAAACACCTTTCAAGTCAAACAAGCAATCTATTGCTCTGTCAATCTAGCAACTATGCTCTATCAATTAAGCAATTAGCTCTGATACCACATGATCTGAAATGAGGGTTTAATATCTTGTTATATTTACAAGAACCTCCCACTCCAAAGCTTAACAAATATATGATCTAGCTTATGTTGACAATCACAGAATTAAGTACTTGAATTAGGTGTATGTGTTTGTTTATACTGTTTAAGTGCCTATTTGTTCATGTTGATATTAAAGACAAATAACAGTAAATGCAACAAATAAACAAACACACATAACAACAATATAATCTAGGAGTTCACCCTGATATCATGGGCTACGTCTCCTTGAGCTCTTGTCAACTTGACTAGGCTCTTTGGGATTATGGTAAAAGCTTATTTTACAAGTTCCCCACTCAACTCCAAAGGTTTACAACTGAGCTAATGGGCTTAGAATACCATCTTATCCCTGGCTGTCCTTACTCTGCAAACAATAGGCTTTCTTGGACTTGATTCCTTCAATCAGTGCACTAAGCTGACTTGAGCTTCTGGATGGCACCAACTCCCTCAAAATTCTGCAATTGTCTCTAGAACTCCTTTTTTTGTCTTCAGCACATATCAAACACCAACAAATAAACTGATCATTTGATCATTTGTTGTTATGAAACTTCCTTGTAGCTTTGTGGCTCTTAGAAGTCTTCAGATGCTTCTTAAAATCCCTCCAATGGATTTAGAAGGTCCTTTACAGTTAGAATTGACTATTGGATCACTGAGAATGAGCTCTCGTAGCTCCTACAACTGCCTCCAACCTCAGGTGGCTTCTGAACTCCAGAATCAACCTTCTTGGATGGAATTCTCCATGAATATGACTTCTTTAGCTTCTATGGATCATTCTGTTAGCTTCAGAAGGCTCTATTTAGTCTAGCGAGCCTGTTGTTTCACTCTCTCTAAGTTTTCTCTAATTCTCGGGCTCTTCCTTTGTCTCCCTGGACTCTCTGGACTCCTCCTTTAAAACTACTTTGTGTCTGCTTTTATGTGGTATCTCCACCAATATTAGCAACCGCACCTGACTCCCACTAAACTTGGCATATCCGCTAAACTTTAGCCACTCTGCTAGGCTAACCGTTAGGGGTAGCTGTTTAACATTACTTCATGGTTGTAATTCTTTCTTTTACTTAATAAAGTTGTTTACACCTTTTCCCATATTCTTGTCTTTATGTGTGATGATTATATGTGTAAGTGCTTTCGATTCCATTTGCTTATAGTAGATAGATATCTTGCTTTGATTGGTTTTTGTCCTCTGTTTATGATTGCAAGTACTTGTCGAGCGAATTAAGTTTGAGAAGGAGCGACGGGAGCCATACAAAGGAGACAAAGGGAAAGTGAAAGATAACAAGTAGGTCCCTTGTCTTATTTATCTTCTATAGGAAAAGGTTAAGCACTTTAAATCTATTGTTCTAGGTGTAGCTACCCACTTAGGGAAATTGTGTTTATCTGTAGATGCAAAATTCCACGTAACATATTGGTGACCATACTAGGGAACGATCATCATTCCGGGTAGTTTACCTTCATCCTAGTACACCCTAGTAGACTTTATTTGTTAGGGGCTTAGCATCCATGAACATGGGATGATAATCTCCCTTATGCTAAAAAAACTACAATAGAGCTCTCCATATCTCAATTGGACATAACCCCTTTCAGGTGGGCATATGATTTCAACCATTGTGTCCCATTGATGTTGCAATTCCCCTTGCAAATACATAGACATAATCTACACATGCTCAATCCGATGCTGATAAAGCCACCAAGTTTATTGAACACATCCAAAACATCCATTAATAGGTTCATGATATCTTGCATAAAGCCAATACTAAGTACAAATAATGTCATGATTAACACTGGGTACTATAAAAGTTTCAAGTGGGAGACAAGGTTTGTTAGGGTCCCACCCTAACCCCCTTATCTATGTAATTGGACCACGTCATAGTCAAGAGTCAATAAAGCCCATATTAATAATTGTAAGTGGTTAATCCGCAATTAATTACGGAACCACAGTTAGTTGCAAATGGGTCGTAGTATTAGATAGATGGTATTAGTAATACGCGGTATTGGCCCATGGTATTGCACATATGAGTCATATATAAAGGATAGAAACTCCCTGCGAGGAGTATTGCGTCTTATTTTGTAATCGAGCTCTGCTCTATTGGAGGTTGCCCCCTCGAAGAGGCAAGTGAACATTACTCTCTGAATAATAAATTCATTGCTATTATGTGTTCTGGGTATCTTTTCTTCGCATATTCTGTGTTCTGGGTCTCTTTTCTTCGCATATTTTGTATTTGGGTATCATTTGCAGGTTAAGAGCATAACATAATGCTCCATTTTAGATTACACTCGCCACTTTGTGAGGCTTTTCGAAACCAAAATATTTTAGTATAGAAGGATATGAGGAAAAGTTAGTTCCTCAAGTTTCTATTTAGAGTGCCACTTTGCATTGCCAAGTAGTTTCCATTGGGCACATAATCCTTAAGGTTTTGTTTTTCATCGTAAATAATTTTCACATAATAGGGAGATAGGTGAAATGAAGGGTCATGAGGAAGACCCAAAGCCCCTCATTGAAGGTGAAATGAAAAGACACCCTCTTTGTATATATTGAACTTTGAGTAATGAAAGATGACACATCCAGGGAATTATTCCCTTATCGTGTTAGTGGTATTAGAGTTAGGTTGGTTCTAATAACGCCATGATTCCAACAAATAGTCCTGTACTCTAAGCTCTGTGATTCTTTTGCAATTATCCTATATTCTTTTTTCAGGCTCATTTCTTTACTTAGTGCTCTCCTCACCTCAAATTGACGTCATTTCTCTAGAAACCCTATATTTGTGTCCAAAAGCACTTGCAATATCTTCACACTTCATTTCCTTGTCTCATTGGATTTGCCTCTAATTATTCTCAAATATCGTGGCTTGTCTCTTCTTTGCTGTGCTACAACATGCCCATTTCTAGGCTCACTTCTTCTCTCCTTTGCATGCATAACATGATACCTGCAAAATATTGTGCAACCTATAAAGATGAGTGTTTTATCTATGTTGATGGGGGTGTAACATTGTGGTGGGATCCACACTGCCAAAAGATGCAAGAGAACAAAGTATCAGTCCTTTATTTACCATGATCAGATTTGATCATCTCCTTTTCAGTCTATTTAAGCAATTCATTAGTTGAGCCTCCAATGCCTTCAAGGTGCCTTGTGGTTTTGGGTACGATTTTTGTTATCTAGATCAAATAAGCAATTTTGATGAAGATTATTGTAATGATTTGAAAAAATTCACCAATTTGAACACAAAAGGCATTGATTATGCTTCTATCCAGAAGGATCTAAGAGATGCTTTTAAAATCTTTGATTTGGATAGAAATAGGGAAATTTCTTCATAGGAGCTTCATGTTGTTTTAATAAATTTGGATAACGCACCATAATGGGGGATTTCCAATTAATGATCAGGAGCACTATCATTTTCTTGAATATGGGGACAACTTATTTTTTTAAGAGTAGCGCATAGAAGGAAATGGTAGTGACAATTGTTTATTCATCATAAGGTTTTCTAGCATATACTAAGAGTGTGTCTGTAGTGGCTTGGCTTCAATTTGTATTTTTATTCTATAACTAATTTTTATTCAATCTACGCTTTAGTAAAGGTTTGCAAATATCTCATACAATTAGTTGCGGAAGATGAATTATCTCATCTCCATTGTTGGCACAAAGTTGACTAGGAAAGAAAACTACTGAGAATGGTCTAGAAAAATCAAAGAGATTGTCATCTTCAATGATTTGTGCAATGGAATTTGTGAAGGAGAAGAGGTTGTCATTTGCAAGGGAGATGATCTAGGTGGATCTGTGAATCACCACTATCAATAATTATTTTTTTACCATTGGAGGTTTAAGAGCCCATGATTTTGGTAAAACCATGGTAGGTGGAAGGAAAAAAATAAATTAAATCATAATAATGTGGTAGTGATACATTTGCACGCTCATTAATTATTTTTACCATGCACAATCATTCATTGGTTTTTACCATTAGTGGTTTATGGTATTCTCGCATGGTTTTTTGTATCCCATGGTACTTATGTAATAGCCCCTGGTTAAAAGTTTATGTAATAAAAGTTAATAAAGGAAAAATAAGACCAAGGTCACGGGACACTTATTCCAAGCTCAATGTTGGGAAAAACATCTCAGTGGGTTTTCATTTGGTCTATTATGGCCAAGGGAAATTGGAAAAGGCAACGGTAAAGGCTCTGGAAAGGAAAGAGGCATTAATCAAAATTTTATTTATGAAAATAATGGAAAATAGGAGAAAAGGAAGGTGAAAGGTCAGACGTTTCATGTGAGGAGGAAAATGAAGGAAAATAATGGAAATTGAAGAAAATAGAGGCCTCATTAATAAAATGGCTTTTGAGGATTAGTTCATAATCGTTTGTCAGTTTAGATTTGGAGCTCCTCTGTTCTCTCTACTCTCACATACTCTTGCACACAGAGCATTCTTGGAGCACACTAGCATTAGAGAAAGGAAGGCAAAGGAAGGACAAGAAAACAAAGGGAAGTAAAGTTCAAGTAAGGAAGAGTTGGCTTAAGCGGCTATAATAGGAATACTTGTAGGTATCAAGTTGCATGTATGATTTCCTTGCTAGTTTTGCCATGCATGGTACATGCATGTGTGTTTTTGGTTCTCTTGTTGTCATTGGCATGGGTTTTGCTCGACGTGATAGTGGTTTTCAGCCTTGCCTTACCATTTTCAGATAACCATGGTGTAATGGGGTTATTTTACTTGGTTGAGATGGATTGTCGGATGATTTTGAAACAAAGTGGGGTGGTCTCAGGAAATTTCCCAAAGGACTAGGAATCCCTTGACTGGTAATGGCGGGATATACAGTAAATCTTGAGGGTAGAGATGCGAAAATTCCTCACATTTTAGGTGGAGAAATTTGGAGGCATCCATGCTTGTTCAGGGCCTAGTGATTCCTTGACTAGTATATGGCGGGATTACGTAAAGCCTGTAGTGTATGTTTCTTGTTTGGGCCTAGGAATCCCTTGACCAGTAATGGTGGGATACACGGTAAAGCTTGGTTATATAGACGAGGGTTTCGGGCCTAAAAATCCCTGACCGGTAATGGCAGTGGGATACACAATAAAGCCTGAGGAAGCCCTGATTGGTTTTTTTGTGAGCCCCACATTCATGATTGGAATATGACACGAGGGTGATTGGCTGAAAGAAATATTTGGTTCAGCCCAATCTATGGTCATGTGGTATGTGGAGGTCCTTAACATGGTTAGATTTGCATATGTTAATAAGAGCTATTTTCCTCTTGTGTATTATGTGTAAACATACTATTATGTATCTTTAATGGTCATTATATCATTGATGTTTCTCTGGTTATATGTTGGTTCCAAGCATGGTTTATGATAGACTTGAGTTATGGCTCTCATCATGTTTTGGTAAATACATGAAATGTTAATGATGTATGACCTAATAGATGATAATGAAACTATTGTGAGAGGGCATCAAACCTTCTTGATGAATCTAAGATAAGTATGAGGTCCCTATGGTCATATGTGTTTATATGACCTGTAAATTACATGTTTATGATGTGTTTGGTGAAATGAATGTCATGGTTAGGATGAGTTTGATCATTTTATGGTTCAAGTTTTGCATTAGAGGCCTTGTCTTCTTGTTATTTATCATTTATTATAATTTCATCAAGTTCTAGGCAGAGGCCTGATTCCTAGCATGAAAAAGTGGCTTAGATTTCGGGGTCACTAGCACAAAACTACGTAGAAAATACCGCAGTCCCATGGAGGCCATGCTGTGGTAGTGAATCGAGGCTTCCAATCACATGGAGGGCTTGCCATAGGAGTGAATGGGGGTCTAGATTAGTCAAAAGGCAAGTTAACTCAGGGGTTGGGCACCTGGAGTGGTTGGTTAGCCTATGGGGTTCCTGTAGCTCCCGAGGAAGGTTAGTTTGGTTTTGGTTTGTTGATTCAACTTCCTTAACTGTACTTGGGGAGTTGAATCATATCATGGTAACTCTTCGTCACATGTTTACCTTGGTGGACTAGTTAGGTTGGGTAAATGTGGGAGGAGGGTGATACAGAGTCATATCAGAGCGGGTTTTGTTCTCTTTGGGTGGTGTTTGGTTTCCGTTATCTTTGGGTGATATTTGATACCACAAAGTGGTATTAGAGCATGGTTCACCCCTTGGAATGGATGGGAAGAATGTGTTTGTCATGCATGCATGTAGGTTGTATAGGTGCTTGATGTGAATGCATGGTGATGGTTATTGTTGTAGTTGTGTCGTCATATAGAAGTTGAAGTTGGTGTTGTTGAGATGTGTTTATCATGAATGCATGTTGGTTGAATATGCATTTGTTGTGTATGTATGTTGTCTTTGTGGATGTATGCATGCATTGTCATGGTTATAGTTGTCATGCATGAGGTCATGGCATGCGGTTGGTATGGTCATGCATGGTAACTAGATGATGATTGAGATGATGTCTATATACTACTATGGTTATGTTTATACATGTATTGTTCTAATCTAGTTGATCTTGCAGATGAGATATCCTCCCTTGAACTATACTGAGGTATGTCGATTATGTTTATATTTTGGTTTAGCTGACATGGTATACTTGCAAGAATAAGATCAAATATGACTAGCAATATGGTAGACTACAATTCATGAGATTATCCCTATATATCAGATGAGTATCATGGTGATGAGTATTCCCCTCACATACCAGAAAATTTGAGAAGTTTGAAGGAAAAAATAAGGAGTTTCAATGCAGATAATGACAAGATAATTCAATCATAGGAGAGACTTGCTAGAGCACCGAAGAAACAAGCAAATGTTAATGCAATGATTCTTCAAATATTGTCAGACTTACATAGGTAGGGACTGCTTAACATCAGCCATGGACAAGAGGACAGGACTAATGGAGCCTATGGTAGCATATCTCATGATGGACACAAGTTGGACAGGGATGATACTGCGAGGGATGGAAGATTCTTGGATACACCTGATAGGAGAGTCAGTGGACATGGGCATTATTCTAATTCTTATTCAGATAGGGTACCATGGTCAACATCACCATCATTCATACAAGAGGAGTGACAGGGGATATTTTCTAGATGAGTTCAAGAAAGACAAGACACCTATATTTGATGGAGAAATGAAGAAGTTGCAGGATGCAGAAGCTTGGTTTCTTGGAATGAACAAGTTCTTCAGATTGCATGATTACTCAGAAAACACAAAGGCCAAAATAACTATATTCAATCTCAAAGGTAAAACATATATTTGGTGGGAAGATGTGAAGAATGTCAGAGGCATTTAGGAAGAGGAGTTGATTTGGAGGGAGTTTGAAATACTTTTCAGGAAGAAGTATCTATTTGAGAGATATTATGATGACAGGGCGAAGGAGTTCTATGAGTTGAAGATGGGGTCTATGAACGATGAGGAGTATACTAGCAGATTCTTGGAGTTGTTGAGGTCTGTGCCTTATTTGAAGGAGGTGAAGACGAAGATTCATAGATTCATTAGTGGATTTTTGTTACCGGTTAGTGTCCACTCGGAGCTGCTATTCCCACTAAGACTGGTAGCTATCTTAGAAACAAACAAGTAAAGTCTAATTTCGCTTTCCTTTATGAAAATAGATAAGAGTAGAACAAAGGAGACCAACCTTAGTCTTGCGCTTGGTTTCCTTGTTTGATTACTCTCCTTCTTGATAGATCTTTGCCACTTCTTCTTCGTCTGCCCAGCTTCAAAGAGCACCTGTGGAATCAAAGCAGCATACTACTATTGAAGAACAGAGATCTATATTCATAAATAACATAGGACCAGATATGTTTTAACCATACAAATGCATATATAAGTAAACATACAAGAATATGGAGGAAAACTTGAATAGATTTATTAAGATCAAGAATAGCAAGAGGATTACAACCATATGTTCTGACCCAGCACCATCCTCCAACAAGAAAGCCCTTCTTCACCTCAAGTAAAGACTAGATCACCCAACACTATGAAGTTACACCAGAAAACCAACAACACTTCTCTACAAGATACAAGATTCCAGCCTCCGGATCTCTGTGATGAGGGATCCATATATAGATGATTGTAGGGGGGTG
>APFE030424391.1:288216-313300 GCA_000404065.3 Pinus taeda
ATGTCGGGTGAAATGCTTTACCATGAGGATCCGAAGTTTTTTCGAGCTGGGAGGCGACCTGTAATAAGATACAATACAATACATTATCTTGACAACATTTTTCATGATCTAGCAGAGGCGAGCATTCCCATTCTCAACTTTATAAATTCATTTTCATGTACATAGGACAGACAATCGTCTGTGTGGAAGATTGATGATTCGGACTCATCATCCTTTGATTTGGATGATCATCTGTTCGGCAATGATGTACATTTGATGTCTTTATATTCCTGAATATATCATAGCCTAGATGGATGAAACTAGATCCAGGGTCTTCAAACTCGTTCAATCTTCACTCAGAGTACAATTCGATCCATGTGAAAAATGTTCTGGAGTCGAACATGGAAAGACATCCCCTGATTACCAGTCAATGATGTAAGCTGTTAACAGGCGCGAGAGGAATCACCAATAATGACAAGGACCCTCAAGGTGCTACAGTACAATTTGTGTGGTGTGAAAAAGGACTTGGCGTCGAACACCACGCAAAATGTCTCGGTCGAAGGCCATTAATGTAAACCTGTCGCCGAAAGTGAGAAACTTGCCATTGAGGCATGCAAGCTTCAAAGTACTGAAAGGGTTGTTCCTAGGCCGACTTGTCGACAAGAAGTGACCTGTCGTAGGAGGGCCTTAATGAATCCCACATCTACGACACGGAATGAAGCAAATGATTTTGGAGGTTAAAACAATTTGATGATACGGTGTTCAGGGTGGTGGTCATGAAAGAATAGAGCGTGAATGTATTGCAGTGGGTGAGACACAGGTGAATTGTCTGAATGACTTCTCTTGAACATATCGAGGACACTGATGATGGATTGGTAGCGTTAACCCCAAAGATGGATGGTGTGATGGACCAATGGTGTGACCAGTGAACGAAACAACCCAACCCGGCTTGGATGCGGGAGGAAAGTGTCATGTTCAAGAGCGACTTGCTACCAATAAATATTTTTCAAGTTTTCTTCCCAATTTTCCCCAGTCATTGCTGACCATTACCTCTTTATTTTTGTCAAGCTTGAGAAGGATAACATATGCTTGTTCTATAATCCACCCTTCGGGCAAACCTGTCGCTATATTTTAGCGATCCTAGTGACAATGAAACTCGTTCTCGTCCATTTGGACGAGTTTGTCGCTATTCGGTTTTAACAAGTTTAACGACAAAGATAACTCGGTCCTTTTCAATTTTAGAGAGTCTGAAAGGGACGAAAAGGAGACTCCAAAGATTTTTTTCGTCATATAATCCCTTAAGTTCGAAAAAGTTTAAAATAATACGAAAGGGATGAATTTTCGATAGTTTTAACGAGCCGAACAAGACAAGCACTCAATCTTTTTGTGTAATAATCCCTCAAGTCCAAAAAGATTAAAATCTAGAGGAGGGATGTCACTTCCGATGACTTTAACGAGTCAGAGAGGCTAATTGCTTGGAAATCTTTTCATATTTTATGAGTCAGTTGAAAAGAGCTTAAAGGAGACTCGTTTTCGAGGAACAAGTGATGATTTTGGGTAGCAGCTGATTCCAGGTAAGGTTTGGAATTTTCCAATCACGACAGTGTCACAAGGATGGTTAATAGAATCAATCTTCGCAGATGTTCCTCGAAAGGGTAAACAATCAAATGGAGGTGAATGATCGGCTAAAAACAGAGTGGAGGTGATGATGAGAACACGACCAAGGCTCAAAAGCTGACGATAAGGCATTCACAATGGTTATTTACCGGTTCATTTTTTAATGAGCTTGAACTCTGGGGGAAACATTTGCTCATGGCTTATGTTTAATTTTTAACGAGCTTGAACTATGCGTTAAAACTTCTCGTGGCAGGTTTATTTTTAAACGAGCTTGAACCCTGCGGTAACACTGCTCTCCAGTCGTATAATAAGGATGTCTCATTCAAGATGCCATTTTTTAGGAGCTTGTACCTTTTGTAAGCTTTGCCCCGGATCCGTTCTTTATGAAATCTAGGAAACGACCAGCCTTACGGGTTTAAAGGGTTAGAGGTCCTACAAATTAAAAAAAATAAATGGCCGCTCTTCGCTTTCATGCGGAAATTTTTGCATGCCCCCAAGTATAGTGAAAAATTCCTAGGTTACCATGAAAGTTCCATCCGCGTAGCAGATAAAATGCTTCCTTGGCGATGTCTACCAAAATAGACAAAGGTGAGTGGCGGAGACACCTTTACTCACATAACTTTAACAAATGTATCTTATTCCATCCTAATCCCATTTTCCTGTGAGGATGGGTGTGTCAGACTAGTCATATATCCTCCACGGAAACCTACTTTATACCCAAGGTTTTCCTTTCGACCAGACCAGGGTGCATGCCCCTTGGGTTTTAGTTATATCCTCCTGAATCACTCGCGCTCATCAGGTGGATGGACTGGAGATCAATGAGACATTCCTTGCGTGAAAAGACCATTTAGGGATGGCATTTGACTATTTGTGATGTGTGAACTGGGGAATGACATTTGGTCTACGAGCTTGACCATTCTGTCTTCGTGCGGGAAACACATTACTCTAAAGAGTGAGGAGACGACGACTCCCATGCAATAAATATAGTCGCATCCAAGGAGTAGATTATAATCCAAGGGTCCTTGAATACCATCATGTTCATGTGAATGGTTTTCCTTCTCAAAGTAATGGGCACATTTGGAAGGATCCCTAATGGTCGACTGGTTCCTTTGTCAAAGCCTGTCAGATTTCTCATTTGAGGCAAAAGCGATGCGAACCAAGCACTTTCCAAGAAGTTGAGGAAAGGATACTCACATAAGCCCCTTCATCGATGATGGTACCAGCCATGACCATTCTGTAAGCTTGTACAATGATTCTGAATGGTACACTAGCTGGTAAATGGGGTCTGTTTAGTAGATTCTAGTCGAAGGAAACGACTAGGTTGCTTGGAGGTGGGATCGAATAGACGGCCGAATATGACTCTAATGAACTTCCTTCCTGCGATAAAGGAACGGGTACACTGCCCCCAAGTTCATCGGAGTCCGTGTTTACAAAAAGAATTTGAACGGTGTCATTCTTTCTCTTCAGTGACGGTATCATTCGAAGATGAACACTCTGAAGGCAAGGCCGGGTCAATTTCCGCCTCAACCTTTTGACTTTCATCTGGGATGGATTCAGAGGGTTCATTTTCAATGCTAGATGCTTTGGCTGACCACAAAGGCGGGCCAGCCAGATTTTCAACCAGTGGTGGACTTGGCAAGAGTTTTTTTATATCCAGGAGGGAGCCATAGCGGTGAAGCAGGACGGTCATCCAAAACTCTTTTAGCTTCGTCAAGGAAGGGACAACGGTGGACGACATGATTGCCTTCACACAATTTACAAGGAAATATGGGATTCCTTTTTTGTCCAGGTGCTTCACTTTCACTGGTTGATGGTGTGCATTCAACATGATCATCAGAGGTTGATGCCACCAGATTGTGCAAATGAGGAGACCAGTCCCTTAAGATCCGAGGGATGCAGGGACAATCTTGGTGATAGTGGTCTCCATTGCAAATGACACAAGAAGATTTAGGTTTCAACGGTGCGGAGTGAGGATTTTCGCTAGATGATGCTTGGTTTCCCCCTTTCAATTTTGGTTCTTTTTTCTTCTTTTCCTTTTTCTCATTCTGCTTCTTCTTCTCAGTTACTTGATTTTTAGCTTTATCGGCTTTATCAAGCAAAGAGAAAGGAGGAGAGGGAGAATCAGATGAATTAGAAGGTTGGGAGGAAACTTTAGTGTCATCTAGTTGCTGACTTGACTGTTCAAGAATTACGGGATTCTGAACGACAGAGGTAGAGAAGAGCTAGACAGGAAAACCAATTGTCAACCCTGGAAGTGACAAAGTGGCAATATGGGATGCACCAACATCTCCCCAAGAGGAGTAGGGACTAGGATTTCCTCCAAGGGGAAATCCTTGGTTGGTAGACTCCATTTTCCCAACCTAAAGACCAATGGGGAAATTTTTTTATGTTATTCCGATTAAAATAAATTTTTAGACGCTTTGACACAACTTGTTTTTTCAATTTTAAAGAGTCGAGAAAAAACAAAAGATGACTCTAGTCGCCTTCGATTTTTATTGAGCCTAAAGTGACAAGTGCTCATAGGACCTTTTCATTTAAGGAGTCTGAAAAGGAGAAAAATGGACTTATCTGGAGATCTAGGCAAAGAGGATTACCAAACCAATCGCAAAACTGCAGAATAATTTTTACGGTACGACAGTCAATCTTCCCGAAAGCTGTGTTCAGTGCATTGCGATCGATAGGGCGACAGACATGGCTTCCTAAGGATAAAGGATGCAGCCTATTGTGGTCTCCTAATATATAATCGATGGTACGTGGGAGCACAAGTCCATACTAGCACTTGTCGTCTCAGAGTGGAGGAATCACCCAACCAACACTGAAAACAATAGTTACCTGTTGGGTTGTGTTATATTCTTTCCATGACTAACCTACGTAGTGAACTGGGGGGTTAGAGGGGGCACGAAGCCCCCCCTTCATTGCGCTGATTACGTAGTGGGGGGGTCACGAGGGGGTGGCAGCCCCCTATCCGGGGGTTTTGAGGGGTTTGGTAGCCCCCTTTTACGGGGTCCGGGCAGCGCCCACGAATTTTTTTTTTGGACGCTAATAGTGGGCGAACTACCTATGTTTCGTCCATGGTTTTGGTCCATTATTGGATGCTTCGGCATGTATAAATATGTTTTGTAACATTGAAAGGACATAAGAAAATCAAGCTGGTAGTCCCGATTTTGGATCCAGTGGGAAATCTCTGTGTATATGTTTTTTTATGTGTTATGCTCTCGCTTTTTATTTTCCTGGATTTAGAATCATATGCAGGTAATTATGTACTGGGGTAAAACCTCATTACCAGTTTACGATGTCGGAATTAGGTCTCTACCTGACCTTAATGTTGTGCTTAGGTTCCAGCATTGTTAGATTCATTAAATTTATTTTAAGTTGATCTTGCTTAAAAATTTGCCTTTCAGGTTCACCATGTGATGTGTATACAATTCCTAAAATGCAGTCTAAGATGATAAACAAACGTTTAATCTCTTTTGGCAATGAAAATCCTAACTACTAAGGAAAGAAAGTTGAGAATCTTTCTGCAAAGAGCACAGAGCACACGCTAAATGCACTATCCTAAATCAAACCAAGCAGTCGAAATGCAAATGCACATGCATGTATTTGTTTTCAGCCTTCTTAATGTATGAATGATGATAAGAAAGCTTTGTGCAAATCTGAATTACTTTTAAAGCGACAATACTCAACAAATTTCTTTTCAAAATGGAGTGAAGGTAGGAGAGACACTTTGCGATTTCGAAATGAAAATTGATTTTCGAAACATTAGAAACTATTAATTCAAATCATATGAAATAGTAATTGTATAATCGA
Source organism: Pinus taeda (assembly GCA_000404065.3). NCBI lineage: Eukaryota > Viridiplantae > Streptophyta > Pinopsida > Pinales > Pinaceae > Pinus > Pinus taeda. The sequence goes on from APFE030424391.1 coordinate 293,620, forward strand.
CTATCTAGAACAATAGGATTGTCTTCTAAAATTGAAAATGACAGCTACAATACTTTCAGATCCAAAAACAACAGTTCGACTATGCTACTTTTTTGCAAAAGAGAACTGAAAATGGCGCACAATACATAAAAACACTTACAGTTCTTTGCACTATGGAGGCGGAATAATGTAAGAGAAGGGGGTTTTCACAGAAATACACTGACCACAGGCAGCAAAACTCCTAAATAGGACTGAAAACAGTATGGAAAAACCAAAGTCTGAAGGTAAAGTTAACCTTCCCTGACCATCGCACCTGTTACATAGTGAAACCAGTATGCAGTACACCTACTGCACTTGGGAAGTGCAATGCATACAAACTGCCTTGAAGGCAGGGTGTGATGGTACCAATGCGAGACTTTAAACAAGTTTTTACTCACAATTTGCAATTCAGTTCAGGGATTTAGGCCAAGTAAGTGATGTTCAATATTTGTAAATCACAGGGGTAGATCTAAGGAGGTTACTATAGCCACCACTTAGGGCAATTAGACTGTTTGTAGGTCGATTGTTTAATTCATAAACAAAACCTGGAGATAGACTAAAGCAACATTGATCTACTTTGCATTTGTATGACAAATGCAGCTTGAAGGCTAGCTGGCTTGGCTTCAAGCTCCATCTGTAAGTTTATAAAAGAAACAAAGATAGGATAACAAACAATCTAGTCTCTCCCCAGTGGAGTCGCCATTTTGTTACCGGGAATAGTGTCCACTCGGATGATGCTATTCCCACTAAGACTGGTAGTTATCTTAGAAACAAACAAGTAAAGTCTACTTTCGCTTTCCTTTATGAAAATAGATAGGAGTGGAGCAAAGGAGACCAACCTTTGTTGTGTGCTTGATTTCCTATCCTTCCTGATAGAGCTTTGCCGCTTTCTCTTTGTCTGCCCAGCTTCAAAGAGCACCTGTAGAATCACAACAACATACTACTAACGAAGAACAAAGATCTATATTCATAAATAACACAGGACCAGATGTGTGTTAACCATACAAATGCATATATAAGTAAACATACAAGAATATGGAGGAAAACTTGAATAGCTTTATTAAGATGAAAAGTAGCAAGAGAATTACAACCATATGTTCTGACCCAGCATCATCCTCTAGCTAGAAAGCCCTTCTTCACTCAAGCAAAGCTAGATCACCCAACACTATGAATGTACACCAGAAAACCAACAACACTTCTCTATAAGATACAAATTCCAGCCTCTGGATCTCTGTGATGAGGGATCCATATATAGATGATTACAGAGAGGTGAGTCATCTTCTGGGATCTTGATTAGTGTCCTCTCTCTGATAGTTCCTGCTTCCACTTGGAGAATGGTGATCTCTTACTCATCCCTGGTCGAAAACAGAGAGGCAAGTGTTAGAGGGGAAGCTTCTGGAAGATTCCATGATCTTCCACCTCGCATTTTGTCCTTGCCATTTGTCCATTTCCAAGCATCGCACCCTACAGAGGAGCCATTCAGTATGCATCACACCTTTTACACTGGGAAGGTGATATGCATCACACCCTCTGCACTGGGTTTTGAGTATGGTCCAATTTTGACCATTTATGAGCATTGTTTAGTGGAGAACTTCTGGAGATGATGTAATGAGTTGACCTTGTTCCTTTAGGAAGTGAAGCAACGCTTTTAGGGACTTAGGAGCCCTCAGTTTATGGACGTTTATGATTGGGGTTGAAGTGCCCAAAAATGTCTATAACACATGGTGGCCCTTTTTTAACATTGTTTCCATCCTATGTGAGCTCATGATAGAGGGAGCTCCCACCTGGAGTCCGCGGAGGGTATGTGTGTGGTTGTTCTAATTAAAGCTCATATATAACTCTTGGAAATCCATTGTGATTGGGCCAAGTGTGCGAAGCCATTCAGCACCTAGGACAATGTCGCACACTCCCATGTGTATGGAAAACAAGTGGGTGTTTAACTGATAATCCCACATTTGAAGTTTGACATTTTCACATCAGCCTTCACATTTCATTGTCCCCCCATCAACAATTTGGACTTGGAATTTAGAAACTGCTAAACAAAACAATGCACTGCTTCTGTGACTCTTTGATGGATAAAGTTATTTGTATTGCCGCTATCAATCAAGACTACTACCGGGTGATGCTTAATAAAACCTCTGATTTTGAGAGTTTGGGGAGAAGAAATCCCTGCCAAAGCATGCAGTGAGATAACTGGTTCTTCAGGTACATTGTCCTACTAGTTGTCCTCTTCTTCCTCCTCTGGTTCCTCAAGTGGTGGGGCTTCCTCTGATGAACTGTGACCAGTAGCATCAATTTGAAAGAATTTGGGCTCCTTGCATTTATGCCCAGGGGAGTATTTCTCATCACAATAGTAACACAATCCTTGCTTTATTCTTTCCGCCATTTCTGCTGGTGACACCTTTTGAACCTTGAGTGTTTGGGTAGTGCTTTGAGCCTGGGTGTGGCGACCCTTGGCTATGAAATTTGGGCGATTGCATTGGGCCACTAACACACGTTCTACTTCACGAGCTATCCTACAAGCATGCAGCCATGAGATATGGTGTTGCAATCGGAAGTGGGCTTGTATGGCTTCTTTGAGACCACTGAAAAAACATTCCAAGTAGAAATCGTCCTGTAGACCTCCTGTGCGGAAAGCTAAGGCTTCAAAAGCTGTAATATATTCGTTCACTATTCCTGTCTATCGGAGCTTAGTGAGATGACCCAAAAAGTTAGATTCATGGTCAAAGCAATTCGTAAGAGCTTTTATGAATGTCTGCCAAGTCAAGGGCCTTCCATAGCAACGTTGATGCCATTGCCACCATTGCCATCATTGTCCAAGTACATGCTACCCACACTAAGCTGAGACGCATCATCCATGATGTGATTCAAGGTGAAATATTGCTCCATTTATGCTATCCATGTGGCCGGGTGAGAGCCATCAAATTTAGACATGTCCAGCTTGGGTGGTCGCAACTGGGATTGTTGGTGGGTGCCAAAGAGGTGAAGAGACTTGCTAGACTCACCCTTAATGTTTTCATTGTCAATATATGCCTCTGCGCATTCCTCCATCTTGCCCTTTGAGAGTGTTTCATGTAAGTTCTTCAGCGACAATAGTACATCGTTCAATGTTGATTCAAGGTTGTCGATCCTCTCATTAGCCATAGCTTGAGCTCTAGTTTGTACCATGCACCGATTTGATGCACTTGAAATTTGGGACCACCCGAAATTTTTGGCACTAACAATTGAATGGTACCACCTTGCTCAGCTCATCGACCAGATTCTTATGGGCTAAGTTTGCTATATATATATATATATATATATTTTACTCCGAACAGAGTTTTACTCCTTGCTTAGGAATACTGCAGTAGCCGAATCCCAGAAAAATCAATGCTGCCCAAAGTCCTAAGAAAATCACGCCTAGGTATAGGAGCCCACACAATTATTCAGATCTGAATGGCGGGTCTGATTGTTGCAATGGCTACAGAGCCCAAACTACTAGATCTAGATGGTGGATCTGATGGATCTGATAGATCTGAATGGAAAAATTGATTGTTGTTACTGCGACAGAACCCCACCTGCGAGATTTGATCTGGCAAAGATGATGCGTGACCCAAAGATAAAGAAGGGAACTATGGTCTCTATGAGTTTCAAGTGCTACAGATCGCAATATACATAAGGGTCTGATAGTAGTACTCGGCCCAATCTTTCACGGCACTAACCAAGGAGGATCAACTGTATCCTTAGCCGTACAACCTGACTACCCTATTGTATGCGTGATTAATCTCCCTGAGTGCTATTCTCGGTGTATTGTAGTAGTAAGACAACTGACGGTTTATCTATGGCGAGGTTTCAAGGGAGCCTAGGGGGCTTCCGATATACCCAGAGGGTACTTGGAAGACAGTCCGTGCGCGGTTCTATCTAATGCGCTACTACTCAAAGGGGTACCCATAGGGGTTACAAGCGAGTCCAACAAGTGTGACCACCTCTTGTATTTCCTGCATGCATGCCTCCCCAAATCCACAGGTTTATGTGCTCAACGACAGATCCCGTGGTTTAAAGACACCAGAACACGTCTGTAGCCAAATTTTCTTTTTTCTAAAAATTAGAGATCCCACTAGCCCTGGAAAGCACTCTGATACCACCTGTTATGCTCTTAACCTGTAAGACGATACTAGAATACCAAATATGCGAAGAAATATACCCATAACATAGAACATTAAGAAATAACAACAAGTATTTTATTATTCAGAAAGCAATGTTCACTTGCCTCTTCGAGGGGGCAACCTCCAATAGAGTTGAACCCAATCACAAAATAAGACATGATGCTCCTCGAGGGGAGTCTCTATCCTTTATATAAGATTCATACATGCAATACCATGGGGAAATACCATGGTTCATATTAATACCATCTATCTAATACCATGGCCCATTTGCAACTAACTTTGGTCCCTTCATTAAATGCGGGTAAACCACTTAAAATTATTAATATGGGCTTTATTGACTCTTTACTTAACTATAACTATGACTCGATCCTATTACATAAATAAGGGGGTTAGGATTGGACCCTAACAAATATTTAAACCCGAAGCTATATAGGAGGGCTCAATCACCCTCTTAGAAGGATTCGGTTTTGATGTGCTTTTCATGCTAGAATTTTCTTTGCAATTGGATTGCTTTGGTGTGCAATAAGGCATGAATTCTATATTCATGTAGTGCATTCAATTGATAAAATATCTCATCTTGTGCTTTAATTAAATCAATATTAATTTGGGTTGTCGTTCTCAAGGTGTTATATTCAAATTCAATTGATAACAAAGCTTTCTTACTGTAGACTATCTCATAAGGGGTAAATCCAGTAGTGGTATTCTAGGTGGTGTTGTGTGCCCAAGTGTCCTCATCAATACTTTCTACCTAGTCCTTTTTTGTTGATTACCTTGGTCAAAGTTCTCTCTAATGATTTTTTGGTAACCTCCACTCGTCTATTCGCTTGAGGGTAATATGGAGTAGATTTCTGATGTCAAATTTGGCGTGTCTTCATTATCCCCTCGATCAAATTGGACGTGAACTGAGAGCATTGGTATGTCACCTTTTCTCTTGGAAAACTAAACTTATATAAAATATTCTCCCTTCGAAACTTGACCACATTCTATTTTTTTTTTGCCTTTACTTCCTTCACATCATCCCACTTGGTCAAGTAGTCTGTACACACAATGATGTACTTCTTTTTCCTGATGGGGGGTCAATGGGACTAGTGGAATCCATGCCCCACTTCTAAAATGGCTCAAAAGACACCTGAGGTTGGAGGGGAATATCATACTTTCAAGTAGATTTCCCCATCCTTTGGCTGCTAGGTCCCTATACTACTAGTGTAACCCCTTATTTTTATTAGTGCAACCCCCCTATTATATTATTGTGCCCATGTAGTCCCCATATTGTTATTATTGTGCCCCATTTAAGCCCACTATTTTTATTGTTGTGCCTTTACATTATTATTGTTATGTCAATTCTGATTACATTATGAGCCCTTAGACTCCTATATATAGAAAGGAGGTCTTGTCATTTGTATCATCCAAGAATTGTTCATTTGTGTAATGTAAAGGAGGTTTCCCCCTTGAAGAGGCTGAATTCTAAGGCGCTTATCTTTCTTTTATATCTTTTTGTGAGCTAGTTTCATAACATTGGCATTCATGAAACTGGGAAGTATATTTCTGAGCATCATTGTGAAGATTTTTCCAAAAGTATCTTGCTTGCAGGATTTTGTAGGCTGTTTTAATTTGTTTAAAGAATGTACAACAACAAGAATTCATTTTCAATTACTATGTAGCTGAGCTCAACCTTGGATAGGTTCTTGCTAATAAAATAAATTGATTAAGGGAGTTTACCTTCGAGTTGTCCAATAGTTTCCCCAATCACCCTTTCTAATGCATTTGTATGGATATGGAAGAGAAAGGTCCAATTCGATCCTCTGAGAGCAAGTGTTGTCATTAATTTTTCTTTAATCCCCTCAAATTCTTCTTGACATAAAATTTTCCAACACAACTCGACATATTTTGTTTGTAATGAAAATAGAGGAGAAGCAATTTTGCTAAAATCTTTGATGAACCTTCGATAATATCCAACAAGGCCTAAAAAAATTCTAAAATATTTTATTTTTTCAAGATTAAGAACTTTTATATGATGGATATTTTGTTACGGTCCACTTGGATTCTTTTTTAAGAGAGGAAACTCCCTAAGATAATCCCTTCATTCATTAGAATTAGGAATTTCTCATGGCTTAGGGAGAGGTTCATATCCTTACACCTTTGCAAGTTTTTACTTAGGTTTGAGAGGCCCTCTTGGAAATCATCCTGGCACAGGGTGTAAACTTATCCATGTAAATTTCCACTAAATCATGCATAAGATCAGGGAATATGATCAACACAACGCTTTGGAAGGTGGAAAGGGAATTGCACAAGCCAAATGGAAGCACTTTAAACGCAAATATCCCCCATGGATATGTGAAGTTAGTCTTGTCCTATTCCTTAGGATTGATATAAATTTGTTTGTACCCATTGAATCCATCCAAAACGGAGAAGAATTTTTTCCCAGCTAGGACATCAGGAACTTAGTCAATAAAAGGAAAGGGAAAATGATCTTTCCTAGCGGCCTTATTGAGTTCTCTGTAGTCAAGACATATTATCCATTCACCATTTTTCTTAGGGATAATGACTAGGAGAGACACTCATTCACTATCCAAGATCAAATAGATGAATCCTACATCTAAAAATTTCATGCAAAAGGATGTACTCCCTTCATCTCTTTATGTTCCCATGTAAATGCATCAACATGTTGTTTTAAGATAGTGAGAAGTTGGTTTTCTTGATCAACTAAGAGAAAGGGGTTGATTTTCAAGGTTTTGGACAAGATGATTTCTATAGTTTTCAAATTATTTTACTTAGAACCAACGATTAAAAAATATTCCCATGAACTTTATTGAGAAAACTAGGTTTCCCTACACATGAATCTTATTTTAAGCCATCAATATTCATGGCAACAATGTATTGGTTTTGCAGAAATTTATCAATCAAATTATCTTCATCAATTTTCTTGTCGCAAATGGTGGTTTCTAATGTACATATAGGATAGGATGATGAGAGGAAAGGGTCCTCTTATTCTTATTCTTCCTCTACCCATGTCAGAAATTCATCATCAACAAGAGGTTGCTTTGGTGTGTATAATACAAGCTATTTTCTTGATTTCCCATTGGTGATGGTCATGTTCCCAGCCCTACAACTAATGTTTGCATCGACAATGGATAACCAAGGTCTTCCCAAGATGAGTGGGTATCCATTAAACTTGGTATTGGGCTGAAGGAAAAGGAAATCGGTGGGATAATCCCAACAATAAATAGATACCATCACATCTTCCATGATTCCTTTAGGTGCTACCTTGGATCTATCAAGTTGTAGCACAATAGAGGTCTTCCTTGGAGATACTTGGAGGTTAAGTTTGAGCATGGTTTCCTTGTTTGTGTTGTTGATTACAACTCTGAAATCAATGAAAGTGTTTGGAAATGAATTATCATTGATGTGCACATCTACTACTAGGATACTAGGATCTAAGTACTTGGTGATGATTACTCTTCCAAGAATAAGATCGATTAGCTACCCTATGACATTAATAGTAGGGGCATCATTTTTCTTTATCCCAGGCTTTCTAAGACGTTCCTCCTAAATGAAATTGTCATATATAGGAACATCTTTGATGGATTGTAAGATAGGTATCTTGACACACATATATTTCAGTTCTCCTAGAAGTTCAACTTCTTTTTGAGTGTGTGCGTTGCAAGTTTTCGACATTTTAGGATAGGGAGGTTTTGATTAGATGACTCGAGGCACATGTTATTCCTTATCTTCCTCAATATTATTTGTTGGAGGAGGTGGATGAACCTCTCGAATGTCCTTCATGGACCTAAGGGTTATTTCCTGGATTTATACAACATAATTTTAGTAAGTAGTTTCTTCACTATAGATTGGTTGAGCTTGCTTATTGTTGGGATTCATATTTGGTGGGAAAGAATTTGTGATTGATTTGGAGGAATGTTTTTGGGTGCTTTAGATTTTTGAGGTGGCATTGGGGAAGGTGGTTGGGCCACCTGAGGCCTCCTTTCTCGTGATGGAATACTCCATTGAAGAGGTTTACTAGGGTATGGATGAAATGGAGGAGTAACATTTTGAGGAGGATATGGCCAAGGAGTGGGAATTATAGGCCAAGTTGAAGGGTTAGTTTGACACCAAGGTTGATAATGATCATTATAACTAGTATTGAAAGGAGAGGGGAAGTTCATACCTTGTTGGTACTAGCAAGGGGCTTGTGGCCTCTTTTGGTTGAAAAAGTATAACTGCTTCATGCTCCCTTGTGCTCCCTAGTGTACAAAATGAATCAGTTGTTTAAGTGGACTTTAGCAACAAATATAATTTTAAATTGCTGAAACAAAAGGTCAAAGAAAAACCAATTTTTTCACTTCTTGATTTTCAAGAATCATTTCAAGTAGAGATAGATGCTAGTGGCAATGCTATTGGAGCAGTTTTGAGCCAAGAGGGGCATCCAATCACTTACTTCATCAAAAAATTAAATAAATCCAAGAAGAAATACTCTTCATTTGATAAATAATTTTATGCTATTGTGTAGGCTTTGAAAAAGTGGCGACATATTTTTTTTTGTAAGTCAACATCAAAGATTTATATTGCTTTAACTAAACTAGAGTACAAACTAACAGCTTGTCTGCCAGTTTGGAAACCAGACCAACTGGAAAAATAAACTCTCTTAATGCCACTTCTTTCCAAAAAACCATTAAATTATTATGTTTTTGGTACCTCTTAAAAGACTCAAAAAACTTATTCTGACTACTATAACTCAAAGGTGTGCCTATTTGACATTCTTCAAAATTATGATCTACAGATTTAACTTTTACAAAAGGATTACTAGCCTGCACAAGTAAACTAATATCTAAATAATCTATAGACACAACCATTGACATAGCAAACTAGATTGGGGGATCCTGATTCTCGAATCTCATTTCACTGGAGCAAGAGTTGCCAGTGGAGCCACCGTTGGAGGAGCCACCTCAGGAACCACCACAAGAGCTGCCACAGGAGTCATCACTGGAGTGTCACCTGAGCCTTCGGTCACTTGGGCTTTATACCTGCATAAGCGAGCAGGTTCTCCTTTCACATCTCCCAAAGATATTTCAAACTTGGAAAAGATGGACACTTATCAATGGAGTTATTTTCCTCACATACATAACATATTTCTATGACATTCAAAAAAAAATTCATTCCTATGATGTCTTTAAGTGCATTGATGACATAATATGGCTAATTCCTTTTTTGCCTCGTTTTTTCTCCTGATATGTAGGGTGTCAATATACATGGAAAATGTATGTAAGATTTCGGTCTTCATATCCTCTAGCATACATCCTATCTCATTTTTAGTAGTCAAGGAAGAGGAAGAGGGACTTATCAAACTTTTGTTTGTTCTACCTCTTTTTCTAGCAGCACTTGAATGATTTTTGAATACCATTTTGATTTCATCATAATTGAGTTGATATATGTCTCCATAGACTAGTAGGTTGAGTGTTTCCATCAATTATTCCCTGACTCCTCATAGTAGAACTAGATTCGAGTAGTTTGGATCCAAGGTGCAATTATGTGCCCTTCTGTAAATCAACTAAAGCCTTTCCTCAAAATCTTCCAAAGACTTGTTTTCACCTTGGACCATTCTGAATATCTTATCTTCGGTATCCCTTAATTTTCAATAATCCTGATAGTTGTTGGTTAAGATTTTCTTCATTTGTTCCCATGTGGTGATGTTGTCTCCTTCTAGCCTCATGAACCATCGAAGCACTGCATCCTTAAGAGTAGAAGGGAACAATTTGAGTTTTTTCTCATCAATTGTATGGTTATGTACTACATAATACAATGGAATCAAACATGGAAGTGTCAAGATCATCTGAAATCAAACCACAGAAGTGTGGTGGGATAGATGGACTAATGTTTTGCATTTTAGGTTCTCCATCTATTTCTCTAATAGGAAATGTGAACACTTCTGGTTGTTTATCTTCAACCATGGTGTTAGTGTGATTTCAAGGTCTTTATCCTTCCCCAGTCTCCTCAAATATCCTCGCTTTCTCAAAAAGGGCCTCAAGGGTCCCTGTGGCTAGTGTAGGAGGCTCATAGTTACCTAAAAGGGATTGGATACTATTGGAAGTGGGGGTTTTGATAATATTTTTTTGGTTTTGTACCCTTCGAGGCATAAAGAAAAGCATTTATTTATTTATTTATTTTTATTTAATTTAATTTATTATTTAGTTTATTTATTTTCTGTTTCTATATTTTTTTGAAAAGTAGATGCTAATGCAAATTTTTATTTTTGCATGAGATGAAATGAAAGAAAGAGCATATAAACTAAGGAAAAATACAATACATACTTTGACACCTCCTTGACAAAAATGCCAAAAAATGATGGCCCCCAGTATTGCAATAATAATGTTGCATCTCCCAAGGGTCTCAACTTTAATTGTCAACCCAGTGTTCATACAAACTTAAGAGGGGCCGACACTACATGTGCAACAAGAATTATCTCTTCCCCTTTGCCGATTTTTGTGTAGGCTTAAGTACTAAGATGAAATATGGCTATACAAAAAACAATCTAATTGTTTTCACCATTGGAAAAACTGAAATCACATGAAGTGAAGGAAAACAAGTAAACATAAGCTAATTGCAAGAAAGGAAGGAAAAAAATTCTGAATGTAAATATGTAAAAACACACCTTTTATATCTTGCAAGGAAAGAAAACACCATGCTAAAATAAAATCTTGCAAGCAGTAAGCCCTAATTATGTAGGCGTTGTCGTTGCGACAAACATCCTCCAAAATTTTGCTTACACTTGAATTTTGGAGCCTACTTGTTGGGTGTGTGTTATATTCTTTCCACACCTCAATTTTTTATTTATTTATGCGGATCCAATAATAGTTGGGTGGACCCAAGGATGGGGAGCAGACCCAAAGATGAAGGGCGGAAAAAACCATGGTTTTGTGCATGGTTTTTGCACATGGTTTTGGGCATGATGGTTTTTTTCCCATGGTATTTTGTAGATTTGGTTAAGGGAACTACAATTATGTTCTAATCTAGGGTTAATGGATTGGGGGTTTATGAATGCTTCAACATGTATATATATGTAATGTAACCTTGAAATGAATATAATGAAAAATCAATCTGGTAGTCTCGGTTTTGGGATTTAGTGGAAAATCTCTGTGTATATTTGTTTTATGTTCTCACCATTGTATATATATATATTTTTTGTTTTAAGAATTCATTTGCAAGTAATTTTTATATAGGGTTAAAAAATACATTTGGTATTAGAGTTGTTTCAACTTCAAGGGGTCGTATTTGATGTTGAGGGGTTTTACTTGGGCATGTGGTAGACCTTATTATAGTAGGAGATCTGCGGGATCAATTCTTGCTGTGAAAGGAGATGGTGAATAGTGGAAGGATAGAGATCGAGAAATTCAATGGACAAAGTTTTGAGCTGTGGAAGCTCAATATGGATGATATGTTGGTGGATAAATATTAGTGGATCACTAAAGATATAGGTACGACACCAACAGGAATGTCGATAGAAGACTGGGCGAATTTAGATCGGAAGGTGAAGAGCACAATACGATTGTGTCTCTCATATTTATTATTTTTTAATGTATTAGGGGAGGCTACAATGAAGGCTTTGTGGGACAATTTAGGGACTTTGTATCAATCTAAGTCTCTTCTGAACAAACTGTTCATGTGGAAAAAGTTGTATAACCTGAGGATGAAGGATGGAGACTCAGTGACAAAGAATCTAAACGCCTTTAGTATTGTGGTAAGCCAATTATTACCTGTTGATATTAAAATTTCAGATGAAGATAAGTGCATCAATCTGCTATGTTCTCTTCTAGATTCGTGGGATAGTATGGTTGTTTCCATAGGTAGCAATACAACTACCTTGAAGTTTGACGAAATAGTCTCATCCTTGTTGTCGGAGGAAATGAGAAGGAAAAATATGGAGAGCCGGAATGGAGATGCCTTGTTTGTAAGAGGATGGTCCTAAAACATAAATGTAAATATGCCCTCAAGTGGGAGATCTAAATCTAGAGGGAGATCTAAATCTCTAGGAAAACTTGTAAAGATATGCTAGAAATGCAGAAAAGAAGGGAACTACAAAAAGGATTTTAAATATAAAGTTCTTGAGAAAGGAAAGGGATCTGATGATGCTCCTTCTGCAAAGGTGAAAACCACTCAGATGAAGGTGGGGATGAGTACTTGGATTCTTATTCAAGTAAACATGTAGATCATGAGGCATGGTTGATTGACTCAGGTGCATCCTTTTACTTTACTCCCCATAGGGACTGGTTCTGCGGTACGAGAAATATGATATTGGTGATCTCTTCCTAGGAGATGAGAGGAAGGCCAAAACCATGGTACGTGGAAAATTCAAGTTGAAGTTGCAAGGTGGAAGGATTAGAACACTTCCTGGTGTTCTGCATATTCCTGCATCGGCCAGAAATCTGATTTCTATAAGCAAGATGGATGATGCAGGTGTAAAAATAGTGTTCGAGAAAGATACCTGGGATATGGTTCAGGGATTGCTGGTATTGATGCGAGAAGTTTTGATTGGAACTCTGTACAAGCTTATGGGTAGCACTATTATTGATGGCTGCAAAAATTTTGTGGTTCCTAAAAGTGGAACTGGAAATATAGTGGTCTCTGGAGAAAAGACCATGCCATGCCATCAAAGACTTGGACATATTGGAGAGAAGGGCCTTCAAATACTACATGGTAATGGTATGGTAGAAAGTATGTCTATTTTCTCTCTAGATTTACATTTCTGTGAGCATTGTGTATATGGGAAGCATAATAGAGTGAGTTTCCCCTTTGGTGCTAAGAGGGCAAAAGGGATATTAGAGCTTGTGTATAATGATGTGTTTGGACCTGTCGCGGTTCCATATCTGGGTAATTTTGTTTAATATATGTCTCATTTATAGATGAATTATCAAGGAATACATGGATATATTTCCTCAGGAAGAAATATGACGTGTTTGACAGGTTTAAAGAATTTAAGGCTCTAGTGGAAATCAGATAGAGAAGAAGATTAAGGTGTTGAGGACAGATAACTGTGGAGAGTTTTGCAAGAAGGAATTTGAAGAGTTCTATAAGAAGTGTGGTATAACATGATAGAAGACTACTCCATACACACATCAAGAAAATGGAGTTGCAAAAAGGATGGAGAGGATGTTGACAGAGAAGGAAAGAAGCATGCTCGGTTGTGCTGGGTTAGGACAAGAATTTTGGGTAGAGGCAGTGGTTACTGCATGTTACTTATTTAACATATCACCTTCATCAATGTTGGAGGATAAGACTCTACATGAGGTATGGACTAGTAAGAAACCCTCTCTTTCACATTTGGAGGTATTTGGTTGTGATGCATATGTACATGTTCCAAAGGAGAAAATAACCAATTTTGATAATAAATTTGAAAGGTGCATCTTTATTGGGTATAAGGATGGTTTCAAAGGTTATAAGATTTGGAACCCAGAAACAAGGAAGGTTGTGTACAATCGAGATGTGGTGTTTAGAGAGGTGAAATATGATATTAAACATAAATTCCTACGAAAGGAACTTGAGAAGATAGAGTTTTAACTTAAGGAGGAAGAATCTTACTCTGCAGTAGAACATGAATAAGAAGAGGAAGAGCCAACACTCCAGTTTTTAGAAGATTAGTTCGAGAGAGAAGGAAACTAGAGATGTATAGGCCATCTTATTTCTATTCAATTACTAATGATGATCCCATAACTATCAGGGAGGCAGTGGATTTAGAGGATGGAAAAATATGGAAGGAGGCCATGGTTGATGAAATGGCATCTTTAGACAAAAAATGAAGCTTGGGATCTAGTGGAGTTTCCAACTGGAAGGAAACCCATTGGCATAAATTGGGTGTTTAAAAAGAAGATGAATGCATAAGGAAAGGTGGAGAAATACAAAGCTTGGTTAGTAGAAAAAGGTTATTCCCAGGCGTTGGGAATTGATTTTTGTGATATTTTTTCTCCTGTAGCCAAGTCAACTTCTATTAGATTAATTTTATCTATTTCTACTTATTTTTATTTTGAGGTAGAACAAATGGATGTGAAGACAATATCTCTTCACGAGGATCTAGAAGAAGAGATCTACATGAAGAAACCAGAAGACTTTGTAGTGAAGGGTAAGAAAGAATTGGCATGCAGGTTAAAAAAGTATTTGTATGGGTTAAAAAAGTCACCAAGGATGTGGTATTTGAAATTTGATACATATATATGAGGAATTGGCTTCACAAGAAGTTAAATGGATCACTATGCATATTTTAAATTAGTTGGTGATTGTGTTATTTATTTATTCTTGTATGTGGATGATATTTGCTGATTGGAAATGATAAATAAATTATCCGGGATTTGAAGACCCAATTGTCCTCCAAATTCGACATGAAGGATCTTGGTGTTGCAAAATATATTTTGGGCATGAAAATTAAATGAGCCTGTACAAACAGGAAGTTATGGTTAAACCATAGAAAGTATGTCGAGACAATATTGCAAAGGTTTAATATGCATGATAATAAAATAGTCAAGGTTCCTACTCCTATAGGTGTAAAGTTATCTGCTGAATAGTGGCCCAAGACATAAGAAGAGGAATTAGACATGTCTCGTGTTCCATATGCGAGTGAAATTGGTAGCCTTATGTATGCAATGGTTTGCACCAGACCAGACCTTGCGTATGTAGTGGGAGTATTGAGCGGGTTTATGTAAAAAATAGGGAAGGATCATTAGAAAACAATGAAGTGGTTTTGAGGTATTTGAATGGCAGTAGTGATTATGGTCTATACTACCTATGAAGACCAGGATTGGATATAGTTTTCGACATCCATGGATTTTTTGATGCAAACTGGGTTGGAGATCTAGATAGGAGAAGATATACAAGTTGGTATGTGTTTAACCTATTTGGAGGAACAATCAGTTGGATGAGTAAAAGATAGTCTGTAGTTTCAATTTTGACTATATAGGTTGAATACATGGTAGCCATTCATGTAAGAAAGGAAGCAGTTTGGTTTTAGATATTGTGTTCAATTATGGGGTTGGTACGGCGAGCTATAAGGATAGTCTGTGACAGCAAAAGTGTAATTTCCTTGGCAAAGAACCCTTCCTTCTTATCATTCAAATACAAAGCACATTGATGTTCAATATCACTTTGTGAGGGATATGGTTGAAGAAAAAAAGTTTTTGTTGGTAAAGGTGGATACTTGTAAGAATGTTGCAGATGCATTGACAAAGTCTATGAGAACTACTAATTTATGAGAACTACTAATTTTTCTTGGTGTAGAGAAACAATGGGAATTTCAGCCTTGGACTAATGACTAAGCTCTCCTGCAACCCCCTAGTTTTGTGCACGGTTTTTGCACATGGTTTTGGGCATGATGGTTTTTTCTGGTATTTTATAGATCCAGTCAAGGGAACTACGATTATGTTCTAATCCAGGTTTAATGGATTGGGAGTTTATGAATGCTTCGACATGTATATATATGTATTTTAACATTGAAAGGAATATAATGAAAAATCAATCTGGTAGTCCTGGTTTTTGGATCCAGGAGAAAATATATGTGTATATTTGTTTTATGTTCTCACCATTGTATATTTTTGTTTTTGTTTTAAGAATTCGTTTGTTGGTAATTTTTGTACAGGGTTAAAACTTACACTACTAAGTATCTTGCAATTTGTCCTCCGACGGTCACTTCATGGTATTATAATGTTTTACAAAGTATGAAGTCTTCTTCTATGTGTTAAATTCACTTTCTCACACATGTTTTGTCTTCGATGAATTCACAAACACACCTTACAAAATCACTAGTGACAGTTAATGCTTACAAAATCACTAGTGACAGTTAATGCACAATCCATAAGCATAATGCACTGCACAACACGTGTCTCCAGTTAGTGCACACTCTCCATTGACAATCTTCCTCACTTCGATTGCAATTGTACTTCTATTTTGGTGGGTTTTCTCAACTGTTTTTGCAAGTGTTACTTTCACATTCGTGACTCTCGTTTTTGCTTTCTTGCACTCTAAAAAGTGTCATTTTCAAGTTATCTTCATTCTGGCATGTGTCACTTTCATTTTCTTTAAGCCTTTATAAGTGTCATTTGCAATTTTCTCTTACTTTCGCAAGTGTCATCTTGTGGTTGGGGAAGTTTCACATCTAGTCAAAGGGAGTCATTTGTACATTCTTTAGGGATAGTTATGATGCATTCTACGACACTACTATGTTCCATATATCATAATGACATGCATTAGACACATTCCCAAGTTTTATGCACTGTTGTACTGGTGTTGTCATTGTCGTCTCAAAGTGTATCCTTAGTGTTACACTTAGAGGAGGATGTTTTTTTGCCTTTGCATTAAGGGGATCATGTTTATTTTGACTACTGAGTGTTCAATGTTGTGTCGTCGATAGTTCCGAGTGTGTGATCATGTTCAAGTCTTATCTTGGTTTCACCTCTACCTCATTGGTCCCACACTTAATCAAATTCTAGAATATTTTCTTCCCTACCAAATTGGACCCTCTCTGCCCCTCTAAACTGTGGATTGTGTAGTTGTAAGCTGCATTAATTCATCCTTACCTCTTGGAACTGTGTAATGTGTAGTCACTCCCTCTAAGGAATGTGCATTGCACAGTCACAATGATTAACTGTTGCCTCCCAATTAGCCTCTTACTGCACATTATGCAGTCTCAGTCATTAAGATGTCTCCCTATCTCATTTAATTATATAATTGCGCAATCCTATTGCCCAGTCTCTCCCTTGAATTACACATTACATAGTCATAGTGGGAAATCCTACTCACTATGTCTTTGTCTCCCTCAATTGCGCAATCTTGCTTCTCTGACCCCCAAATGTTGCGCATTACACAATCATAGTCACTGAACCCTCATTCTTTCCTCTTGGAACTACACACTGCATAATCCCTGAACCTCCTCCTTAGCCCAATACTTTGTTCCAATTCAACTAGTGCATTTCATGAAGAAGGTTAGACTAGGATATTTCCGAGCTGATGTCGTCTTGTCATGAGTGAATTTCATCTACAAGTACTATACTTTGATATGACAAGATGATGCTTAGAAAGGAGGAGGAGGAGCCTATGCTAGAAGGCACTTGTGAATTGGGAACCATGAAGAAGTCATCCAGAAATAAGATGAACAGGCACTAGTTTACGACAAAAGACCAAAGATCAGGTCCACTTGAAGAATCCATATCATTAAGTCCCTTGGGGGGCGAAGATGAGGAATAAAGAAGATATTTCATGAAGATGAAGTATCGAGAAAACTTCTCGTGAAGATTAAAGAAAAAGAAGCAAGAAGAATAGGTTGGAATTTCCATCTCATCATGAAGTCCATGTCATCATTGACATGTTGTGACTTGTACCAGTGTCATCGAAATGTCATATGTGTTCATGTGTTTTTCCACATTGTTTGTGCATGTAATGATGTAATTATCAAAAGGAAAGGACAAAATTCAATGTGTGGAAGTCCAAGAGTCATATGTGGAATATGAAAAGTCATATAGTCATATATGGAAAAAAGAGTCATTAGGAAAATTCCAAAAGTCATATGGAAGTCCAAAGGTCACATTAGAAGTCCAAGAGTCATGAGGGTAACTCAAGAGTCATAGGGGATATGAAAGGTCATTCCTCTTGTTATAAAAGAAACCTCATAACACAAGAAAATGGATTTTGGAAGCTTAGCCTTTGGAGAGCTAGCCTTGGCTTCTCTAGCTTAGCATAGGAGAGAAGATCATTCTTTGGAGAAACAAGAAGTGACTTAGTGTTCCACTATTGGAACTAATGGCTCGCCATTGTAACTATGTACTTGGATCTTTCACCTAATAATTAGAAGCTCATTGAGCCAACACATTTTCATGCATGTACATTGAATGTAGTAAGACTATTATTTATATGTTTGTGGTATGTGTTTTGTTCACATGTACTAAGGAAATTGAACTAGTTTGGTGGATTTAGTACTTATCTTTTTGAATGTGAGTTGTATTTTCTTTAATGATCGTTGTGTCTATGTGAAATACTTCGTTAGATAACTAATGAATCTTTTCATGCTCTCGTGTGTCTCTCCTAGGTTAGTACTATTAATTCCTTCCAGAGACTCACTTCTCTCTCTCCCCTTATGAAAGTCTCCTTTTACACATTGAAATTAGTGTTTCATAGTGTCAACTTACTTGCCGACTTCAAAGGATATGTGCATAATATCCTATGTTATTTATTGCAACCAAGGCAAACCTTAGAGTTATGGTAGCCGTGCCGATACTCTAAATGGGGCTTCTACTCCAAACAACGTTAGGTCTAATTGGGACTTCACATCGGGAAGATGTATTTCCATAACTGTCAACAGTTGGCGCTAGAAGGAGGATCAAAAGACAAGATGTGCCTACTGAGTCTGTTTTGAATCTATGATCTTAAATGGATCTTCCGCAAATCATACTCCCAGGGTGATTTTCCAATACATCCATTAGTAAAATTTTAATCCTTGATGAACCTCTTTATCACTTGTCTCAATTCAAGTTTGATGGTGAGGGTAATACATCCATAGCCGAGCATATCTTTCAATTATTCAAGTTTTTTGAATCTTTTGAAATATATTGTTAAGATATTGCTTGTTTTCTTTTATTCCTCACCATTGAAGGTCGATTTAATTGATGGTGTCATACCCTACCACTCTCTTCCATTCATTCATTTTATCAACTTATCAATGAGCTATATCAAGCCTCTAATAAGTATGATTAACATGATGTTCTTAAAATAATTAATCAAATTAGAATGGAGCTTAATGAATTAATTAAATATTTTTCTAATAGATTCCTTCACCTATGTTATGAATTTCCTGAAGGAGATGTGGATTGGGATTTCTTCAAAGAGAATTTTCAATGTTTGGTTCATATCTCTTTGGACAATTATAAATATGAACCCCCAAATAATTCTACTCTCCCAACTTTTGCAAACCATGAGACACCTCTAATTTCAAAGGAGTAACCTATCATTCCTTTTGTCCCTTGTCCTCCTCCTTTTTCAGTCCCGATGTGGGTGCCTCCTTGTGATGATGTCGAATTTGAGAAATATGAAAATAAAACTGCTGATCTATCTCTTCAATATTCATCTAATTTCAATGAATCAAATCCAATGGAGAAAACCTTGGAATGGTTTATGAAGCCTAAGGTGAATATTAATTCCTCACTTTGCAAGCAGATATTAACACTAACTTCAGTCCTGAATTTGATTTGATTACCTATCATCCTCTGCCATCGCACCTGAAATCCTCTTGAGTGTTAGTGAATGCATGAGTTATCATTAAATAAACTTTGAGGTCTAAATTGGGACTCCTAAGGAATATGATAAAATAATAGTAGAAATAATAAAATAAGATTAGATTACATCATCAAATTTTAGAGGGAAAAAAGAAAAATCTACTTTTTCAATTTGTATTTTCAACTTATATCCCTACGGTTTTACTCAAATTTCGAGGATAACTCATTGGATGCATAATTTAATTCCTCATCCAAGGAGTACCCATGTTACATACTTTC